>JABTXL010009188.1:598582-708230 GCA_025134845.1 Neodon shergylaensis
TATATATATATATATATATATATATATATATATATATATATATATATTTAGAGTGCATGATCAGTTAACAAACCTGCTCAGGATTACTTGTTTGAGCATTGTGCACTGCTGTGTGATCCCTATGAGGGTCAGAACAGCAAGGAAGAAGAGTTAGGAAGATTATAGTGACTGTGTTTAGGATTAGAACCTGCTTGATCCTAGTTTGCTCCTTTAATATGTAAGATGAGTAAAATTCTGACAGGCTCTGGAACTTGGAAAATCATTATATTTGGTCAGCTCCTCTGACTTCTATCAATGGGATGCCTCTGCCGTTGCATTAACACCACAGGGATAAGCTCTGGGTAATGTAAAAAGTCTGCTATGATTATTTTTTTAACTCTACTGACCACAAGTCCATCACATACCATGATGTTTATGAGCTGTTCCTTCCAACAAGACAAATGACTGTATGGTAAAATAGGCAAATAGAATGGGCTTCTCTGCAGGAGGTAGAGAGCAACACTCACAGGAAATTTCCTATCTTCACACTGCTCTATCTCCCAAAACATGAAAATTGCTATTCTTGTCCATATAGAGCTATGTGTAGTCATGGAAAGATGAGTCTGTTTACTGATGTGTCATTAAAGTACCATGATCAGTTTTAACAAAAGGATTTCTACATTGTCTTTTTACAGGTGTATGTCTGAGGCTTTAGAGAAAATGTAGAAAATCAAAGGCACTAACAAATTATCTAGAAATGTAACAGTCTTAATTACCTATGTTTGAAGGAACTTCTTTGTGTATAGAGACTTCCCTAACTTCAGCAGCAAATAATGGCATTTTTATTATTGGTGTTGACACACTTCTAGACATTCAACTGAAATTTCTAGCAACTATTGAGATTTATATTATCCATGGTGACAGTGATATTCTCAAGCAATGAATATTTGAGACTTTAAATCATTTTTCTTAAATTTAAACATTCAAAGAAAATGTGGATATTCCTTATCTGAAAGCAAAGATTTAAGTATGTCCTCATGAAAGAAAATTGTGTCCTGAGCTACCAAGAAAATGTATCACACATGAATGCTGAAAAATATGGCAAGACTTAGTCCTTCCAGTCTTTATCCTTGGATAGCCTAAAATATCACTTATTGTACTGGGAACATAGCTCAGTTGGTGGAGTATTTCTTTGCACTTGAAGAAAACACCTGAAGACCTGTGTTCTTTCCCACCATGGCACGACAAGTGAGATATTGAAACAGGAGAAGCATAGGTTTGAGTAGTGATTTGTCTGAATGAAACTGTGTAAAAAAATAATAGAGAATAAGGAAGAATTTTTTTTAAATAGAAAATTTACCAAGTACAAATTTATGGTTTTATGTAGAAATATAAGTTTTTGGTTTTACACTATTAAACTTTAAAATTGCAAACACTTTTATTTTCTTTGCATAAAATATTAAATAATTTCTTAAGAATTTAAGATCAGAAATACTATAAGATTTGACACAGGTTTATAAGGTTTAGTGAATAATAAATGTTTCCATTGAATTGAAGAATCAAATTGAGGCTGAAGCCATAGATCACTGATAAAGAATTTCTGCCCTAAAGCCCTAAGATTGATTGTCAAAAATAGAGGTGCTACCTTATAAAAATAAACAGTATTTCAGATTAATCATTGATCAGTAATAAAAACACATAATATAGACCCATGTTAAGCATTTAGGTCAACCAGAACTGACCTTTCCCACATACTATATATAACTGCTGCTCCTCTTCACAGAGGTACTCCCAGATCTTTTGTAACATTCCTAAAAATCCAAGTCGGCCTATGCATTCATGCCATATCCTTTTGTTCTAGAGTTCTTCAATGAATTGCCATTTTTCTCCCTAACTGCAATTTATGCTCTTTGTCACAGTAAAGATTCACCTTGTCTGAACTGCAGCTCCAGGTAGTTCTGATACTTTTTATCCCAAAATACATTCTCTTACTGTTACCTTCCTCTCCACACCACCATGTTGTTTTTGCTCTTCCAATATCTTAAGCAGTCATCACTTTAGTCTTGCTTCTCTGAACTGCTTGGTAGAATGAAGAACAATTAATAAAATGAAAAAAATAAATTAATAAATGAAGTATGATTAATGAAATTTCAGAAAGAGAAATTGGAGATCAACCTGAAGGTCAGAAAAGCAAAACAACCAGCCATTGACTCTTACATTGAACTTAGTCCAAAATGGTGATCCTGCCTTCAGGACTCTCAGAATAAGAATGTGTGTTAAGAGTTGTTTCATCCAATTCTATAATCCTTTCTAAAGATGGGATTAAAAGCATGCACCACTGTGATTAAAGCATGTACTGCCTGGTTTCTATGACAACTAGTGTGGATAAGGAATTAAAGGTACATGTCATTGTGGTTACTTGGATTTATAGTGTGTACTATGATTACCTTGTCTGTAAGGCTGACCAGTGGGGCTGTTTTACTCTCAGATATTCAGGCAGGCTTTATTGTTTGAAATACAATTAAAATTCCACTCCTTTAGAAATTGTTCTTGCTTAACAAACAGGTTTCCTCCTCAAAGTTGATTCATCCAAGCGCTACCAGACTGTTTTTTTTTTCAGAATTGTTCCTCTCCATGCCTTTTTTAGCAGGACAGTATTATTTTTTTTCTCCTAGGTCCCAGAGCTATCAAGTATCTGGCTCTTGGCCAGCTGAACAATGTCAGTAATATGCATAATCTCATAGAGTAGTTCTGAAATGCAATCTGAGATTGATTGGTTACACCAGAAAAGGTACTCTGCTTACATGGTACCAAAGAAAAGGGATGACCAGCAACCCAGGCACAAACTCACCTCTAATAATTTCTGCCTGAAAGTCATTAATATATTTTAACTGTGTTCTGAGAACTTATGCACTCAGAGAAAAGTTCTAACACATGCATTAATAAAGATCTTGTTTTTATTTGTTGATGGAGACTATTGCAGACATTCATATCAAGTAAACATTTAGAGAGAAGGTGACCCTATGAAGACTATTTCAGTTGATATATCTTCAATACAAATAATAGAATAAAGTCTCAGGGAAAGTCCTGAAGAAGAGACATGTTGTAATAGGAGCGGTGGGGCTGCGTCCCCAACACCCCAGCCGCCTGCTAGCTTATGCCCGAAATAACAACACACAAACTGTATTCATTTAAACACTGCTTGGCCCATTTCTATCTAGCCTCTTCTAGGCTAATTCTCACATATTAATTTAGCCCATTTCTAATCATCTGTGTAGCACTGCTAGGTGCGCTTACCCGGAAGATTCTAGCCTACGTCCATCCTGGGTTGGAGCTTCATCACCTGTCTGTCTGCCTCAGAGAGCAGAGCTATCTTGTCTGCCAGGGAGAGCCGAGCATGGCTTCTCTGCTCCAGAGAGCAGAGCTGTCGAGTCAAGTCTGAGCTCACTTCCTCTTCCTCCCGACATTCTATTCTGTTTACTCCTCCCACCTATGTTTTAACCTATGAGGGCCAAGCAGTTCCTTTATTACTTAAACAATGAAATCAACAGATTGATATATGACACTCCCACATCAGAGACAGAACTATTGTCAAGATTTAATGGGTGCAGCATCCATGCTCCATCTAGAAAATACCATCTCGTAATTACATCTGTCTCTGCCTTAATTGAAGCCTAAACTAGATACCCATCCATAGGAGGAAACCTCTCTTTTTCTCACCCCTAAATGAAGAGCTACATTTAATCAATAGTTTTGAGAGAGGAAGAGTCAGGTTTTTTTCAGTGACAAGCTCCCTGATAGGTTGGAAAATGGAAAATGATGTTATGCCCTGGCAATGCCGAAGCATGCATGGGTAGCACATAAATAGCAGTTCTGTTGAACTTGTCCATGTTGGGTTTTATCGCCTAATTTGATGAGTACAGCTGACCAGTAAACTTCATCAAGAGAACCAAATCTCATCACAATGGCAGAGATCCACCATGTGGTTGCTGGGAATTGAACTCAGGAAAATGGAAGAGCAGGCTGTATTCTTAAACCTCACAATTAGACTGCTTTTACACATATGTACATATAAGTAGCTATAACTGCGGTCAATATAATACACATAGGCCAACACACACACACAAATTAAGGCAGAGATAGAGGTAAGAGAGAAGAGAGACTGGTAAATGTTAATTAAAATTTAACAAGTCATAAATTTTATAGGGAATGAGAATTGGATATGATAAAAATTTAAGTGGTTAAAATTGATGGGTAGAGTCCTCAGATTAAGCAAGTCTCAAAAATATTTTCATTAAAAATTTAAAAGCAACAATGATATCATCTTTCACACACATCTCCTTGGTTAGTGGTTTCTATTTTGTGATATCACTGAATTTGCAGACCTTGGGATCAAAGGATGATCCACTTAGTCTGAGCTGCAGTTAGGGTGGATGGTTTTCAGGAGGAGAGAGAAGCCTTGTTTGCATTTTCCTTTGCACTTTAATGAGTTTGTGGAATTAGTTTTATACACATGGATCCCAAGAACAAAGGAAAGAAAACATCTGTATAGTATAGAAAGAGTAAATAATTATATATTATTTATTTCATATTTATGATATAATTCAAACTTTTATTTTATTGTGTTTTTGACCAGAGACACCACTCTACCCTATTTGCTCCACAGAAGCCATTATAATACAATATAAATGATTAAGAAGGATTAGCAATTTTTTATGAATGTTGAATCCAGATTTGAAATTGAAGAAATGGTTTTCAATGGTGCAGCTTAGTGTTGATTCTTGAAACTATCTGGAATTTTATATCAAGTAATAAAATACATTGATATGTATGTTCCATATGCTATAATTTTTTCTGTACATAATTTCTAAAATTTGAACTTGTCTATTAATATTTATTGCTAGTCTGATATTGGCTGTGTAAGATGTACCATTCCTGTATATCAGATCACTCTATACTGATTAGGGTTGAGTCTCCAACAAAAAAAAAATAACTCTATAAGAGACAAGAGTGTCAGGACTTAGTTTTATAATAGGCCAATTCTACATTGAGATAAACTCTCTTCATGGTGAATGGGAGAGACTTTAACTAGATTTTTTCTGTCATTGTAACATTCCCAGGGGAGTGTCATTGATTCTAGGAACTAACTGAACTTCTCCATTTCAGATTTTATGTCATTATAGGAGAGGGTACTAACTGCCATAAGAGATGGTCTCCTGGGACCTGTATGTAATTAAATGAGAGGAGTAAACTCTGACTAGTGTCAGGAAACACCACTACTGGCCTTTCTTCCCATGCACATTAGGATGTGCATACTTAGTTTATTTTGGGTTTATTTATTGCTGCCTTATGGCAATGCTATTGTTCAGATGGACATTTTGTCATTTGAAATTCATAACATACAATATCTGAATGTGTTTTCTTTTTTTTTAGTTTGACAGAACAAGATCATCAATTGATTAATTTCACTCCAATTTAGTGATTGTTTTAAAATGTTTGTAGTCACTTTTATATTATGTCCACAATCCTGTGTAGGTCAGATAAGCTGTCCTAGGAATCTTATTTTACTATGATACATCAGAGTATGCACAAAGCACAATTCTGTGAAGGTTGGAAGCTTTGGCTTTTCTTGAGAATGCTAGATTACACCTGCAAAAGTCAACCCTATGAATCTGGCATGGGTCTACCCAGTTTAAATCTAACAATAACTCTCCATTCATACCACTCTTAGTCTTCCTGCTAATGGTTACTTAGAATTTCTAGATAAGAGAACCTGTCTTTAATTTCTGTCTTGACTTGTAGTTTATATTTGAACAGGAGAGTTCATGATGGTATTGACATGTTATGTTGCACAGAAAGGCAGTAGGCTTTAAAAGATAAGACATTTCTGTTCAATTTTTCTTGGTGCAGGAGAAATTTCCTGAGTATCATGTGATCTACTTGAAAATGCCTGGAGAATAAAGAAGCATAATGATGAACCATGTGAATAAATTTCAGGAGGAAAATAAATACAGTGGCAGGAAAACAGACACTCTGATCTAGATTCAACCTGAGGGTGCTCATGTATGTAAGAGGAAACATGGGAGATGAAAAAGAAATTGGGTATTCTAGTTGCAAGTTCTTGTTTACACAACAGTCTGGTTTTTATTTGAGATAATAAATAGATAATAATTGCATAAACATATAAATACACAAAATAAAACTGTTTATACCAGAGAATCTCAGTGTCCAAGGTGTTGCTTTCATTTTTTTTCTTTTAATTGTTTCAATCAAAATAGCCAGATTGTAGGCATGTTAACAATGGAAGTATTATTTATGCTGTGGAAATTCAGCCATTTTATAGCCAATGTATATGTGAATTTGCTTACTTAAATAAACAAAATAAAACAAAATTTAAGAAACATACATTGTCAGAAATATTTGATTTCAGACATGTCAAAGTTATGACAGAGCCAAATCAATAAAAGTCCCATATTGATCTTGTTTTTTCTGATAATAAAACAATAGTATGTGTATGTATATTTGTGTGTGTTTGTGTGACTAGTGCACTACACAATGATGTCAATTCAATGTCAATCAATGTCAGTCTAGTACTTGAGATAAAAACAATCCTATTTCAGAAAACAGGGTAATGAGCATGCAGGGCTCCTTATAACTTCAACTAGTCCTTTACATTCTCAGTTTGGAATCCTACATCTCTGGCCCAATGTCTTCTGAGCAAGGGTACAAAATGTTTTCAAAATAGGAGACTCCACATGTGAACACTCCACACAATTACATCTAGGTACATCTTTAACTATAAAACAATAAGATATTTCATTAATTCTTCCAAAAGCAAGCCAGGAATAGAATTAATTCTAAAGAAATATCTAAAATTATACTTATGAGTAAAGGTAAAATGACTTCCCATAAAACTATGGCAAAAACTTCCAACAATGTATGTTGTATACAGGTACATCAAATTGAATTTTGAAAGGGGTTTTAGTTTACCCTGATATTTTTGATTTGTATTTTACTGGAGAAATTCATATTATAATATATTCTCATTTACTCCAAATACAGTTCTAAGCACTTAGCTTTAAAGGTTATTGTGATAATATAATATAATTAATATAATATAACATAATATAATATGATGTCAAAGTTTGCTCTGTCAGAGTTTGCTAATTCTTTTTTGTTTCTCTAATGCAGATGCATGTCTAAGATATTAACTGATAAAGATCTTGTCAAGGTAGGTGGTCTGTACGGGACATCCAGAATCAGCATATCTTCATTCTCTGATGTTCTTTTAAAATGTTGAGAAACACCGTACAGGAATGTAAAGAAATGGGTGACAAATAGACACCCAGAATGACTGTTTCTGATATTGTATACAGGCTAATCTTCAATGTCATCTCAACTTCCTGGTACTCCGGAGTTTTGACAGACTCACCATATAGTTGCAATACTGTGTCTTGCACAATAAGAGATCACAGAGTCCACAGATGTCAAGCTGCTGAGATCCGTGTATGCTGTTCTGGAGGATTTGCCTACAGTAAGGGTGGCTTTGCCTTGGAACTTCTGTCCATAATAAATACTGTCATTTCCAAGATGAACTTTTCCAATTCTCTTCAAGCTCTGTCCCGTTCACTGATTCAGACAGTGCATATAGTAGCAAAAGTATTGCCAGAAGTCTTGCACGGCAAATTTCCTGCGGTCCCAGGCCTCCCAAGCTCAGCCCCACATCAATGAAGATGGACCTGGGAGTGGAAATCTGTGGAGAAAAAGGCAGAGTGGATGTCACTGTTAACTGAGTATGTGGACCCTCTTCAAGTCTGGAACTAGGAAACCACTTACCTGTAGCTGTTGCCATGAGAAAGAAGATAATCCAACTCCATTCCATGGTGAAGGCACGTGTACTCCGTGACTCTGGAGAGGACACTGATCAAAAGTTGTTGTGGGATGTGAACATCACTGTATTTACCATCATACATAGACTGAAATGTTTTGTATATCCATGAGGCATGGATAATATTTCTTACATAAGTACCTAGTCCATATGGAGAAGGAGGTAGATGAGACCTGTGTCGGGCAACAGAAAGCTGAGGTCCAAATCCTCACCCTGTCTGAGGAAGTATATATTCTTGAGACTTGTGCAGACCCTGTGGGCAAAACACCAAGGCATAATCTCTTACTTTAAAAATAGAATAATAACCTGAGACATTTAGTCTTCTTGGTTAAAAAACTGATTTACAGGTGATGGTAGTGATGAGAATAATGTGATTGGAAATTCCCAAGAACCCTAAATTAAATGAATTTCTAATCGTTTTTCATGTCTAAGAAATTAATATTTGCTTTTCCAAAATGTTTTAGCTATTAGTATCTGGTGACTTTTTTTTTGTCTATTTGTTTGCTTTCTATAGAGAGAAATAAAGATTGTGGAATTTAGTGGTAGAAACATGGTACTGTTCTAGAAAATTTAATGAATTATGTCATCAAATATTTTATTTACTCCACATTCCAAAGAGAACGACTTGAGGTTTGCTAACATGATTAAACATGGAAATGAACAATGTGATTGAACAAAAAGGTAAAATATATATTTCCAAGAATGTAGAACATGTAATTCATAAAATTAAATACTTTCAGTATAAAAACTTCAAACACATTAGAAAGAAAGGAAGAAAACATATTAATATATTTTACACTATGGGAAATGGGTAGCTGTTCTAGCTGTGCAAATATGAGGTCCAAAATTAAGTTCTCCAGAAACTGTGTAATACTTTGGTAGTGTCTTTGATTTGTAACACTACAACTTCTATTTTGATATGATAGGTGGAGGTAGGAGACTCTTGATACTCTTCAGTTACCTAACCTATCTAGTGATGGACAACTAGTGACCCTGTATCATAGAAGGTGGAAATTCTTCTAACCTCAACATACAGTACATACTGCTACTACATTTCAACCCTCCACTCTCTCTCTTTTCCCCTCCCTATGACACACACAAACAGAGAGGAACACAAATAAATGTGAATAAAATACTTTCAGAGAGAAATGACCACAGGGTATAAAACAATATAATCATAATGATCAGGAAACACCTAGAAGGATTTGTCTGTTTAATCAGGGACAATATAATTGTGTCCACTTGAATCAAACTGCCTGACCATCATTCCTGAAACAGAAGAGCAATCCAAAATATCAAATTGTTCACAGATGACATGAATTTGTCACATAGATGACTTGTATTTTGATACAAAAATGTCATTCACAGATAAATAAGTATCTAATAAAAGTACATGTTATCTGTTGATAATTGGAGGATCAAGGAAGAAAAGATTATTTTCTTCTCCACAAGAATGAATGTGGGCTTTATGATATCAGTATTAGGGTAAGGGGTTGGCAGACGAAGGGCTCTGGGAGAGAAGAATATTTGATTTGAATGAAAATTAATCTTATAAGTTTAGTCCTTTGATCTTGGTCTCAGATGGTGTTTTTTTTTTCTTTGGAAAGATTTGGGAAGGGTGACTTTCCTGCAGAAACAGCATCATTAATGGTGGGCTTTGGGAGTTCATGCCCACATTCAACTTCTCTCTGCCTTTTGCTTAAGATCTCTCAAATTTTTGTCTACTATTTCCTATTATGGTTCTTCCATGCTGCTTTGGATTCTATCTCTGAAGTAATGAGGCAAAGCAATTTTTTTTTTCTGAAATTGTCTTTGGCCACATAGTTCTATGAAAGGAAATGAAAAGTAATAAATAAAAACATACAGTTCAGGCCTCTACACCAGAAGAATTCAGTTATAAATTACTAGTGATCACAAAAGGACATGACACCACAACTCAGAGATATCTTCATTCTTACAAACACACACACACACACACACACACACATTTATTTGTAAAATGTACTGAGTTTTCTTACTTAGGGCTAATATTTGTGTATGTATCACCTATCATGGTAATTGTAGTTCAGAGAATAGTTATCCCTCACTCAACAACAAATAATTGTTTGTAACTTGATGTGGGTTTTCCCTCTGAATGCTGTTAAAATAGTTTATTACCATTGGTAGGTAAGAAAGCTTCTTTGGCCTATGTGAATTTAGAGTACAGTCAGATGGAAAATTCAAACACAAATATATATAGAGAGAGTAGGTGGAGTCAAAGAGACACTATGTAGCTGCCAAAGGAGAAAGACACCAGAATCATACTGGTAAGCCACAGCTCCGTGTTTATAAATAGATTAATATAATTTTAGTTGTAAGAGCTAACTAGGAATATGTCTGGAACATTAGCCAAACTGAGTCCAAATTAATAGTGTTTCTCTGTGACAATTTGGGTCTGAGTAGCCAGGAAACCAAAGCAGGTTCTCTGCTTACATAATAGCACATAGTGTTCAGCAATGTATATCCACATAAAGCCTAAGAAAATTAAAGAAAAGGACTTCTAGACCCCCCCCTCCAAATGGAATCAAATGGAGCATCTTGGTAGCCACAGTTTTCCAGATAAACTCTTTTTGCTGGACACAGCAGAGGCATAACTTCTTTAAGAAATAGCTTTCTGGTTTTGTCTGACAGCCCTTTCAGAAAGTCCTGCTACAGAGCACTTAAATGGGGTTCGTGAGCAGAGAGGTGTAAGTTGCTTAATGGCAAAATAGACCTGCTTGCATCCCTGGAACTGGGAAAGTCAGCATGGTTCACAAAGCTAGCAATAAACATACTTCTACCATGTTGAGTGAAGCAAAGACAAAAAGCAATGCCACAGTGTTATCCTAGTCACACTGTTTGACATTTTAAAAGTGCTCTTGTACAAAAAAGCATTACAGATATAATAGAAATGCTGATTTAGATACAAATAAATCCTATGAACTGGTCAAAGTGTTGGATAAATGTACATGCGTTTAGGACTAAAGGTAATAAACTAAATACTAAAATGTAACTTAACCAGCTTTATTTCTAACTTGTCTTCATATGTATAAATAGGCATAGTTATCTTTCCCCTCAAGGGAACTCCTTTGTGCAAAATTTGGAGACCATTACAGAAAAAATAAAACAGATGAAAATGCATAGTTGTTAGGCAAACTGCAACTGGTATATCTACAACATAACTTATGCATCATGGGCTCCGAAATTACTGTGGCAGAGGAAATGGAAAGAGGTGTGAGCCAGTGTAACTAATTTTCCTCTAATATTATGTCTGTTATAAGTGTTAGAGAAGATACATTCAAGAACCCTAACTGACAAGGCTCCAAAAACATGACCTAATGCAGAATTAAACCAATAAACATGTAACATGGAAGGAGAGTTTACTGTGCTTCAACTCTAGTCAAAGGATTATAGACAATTAAAGAGCCATGAGTAGGAGAAATAGTCTTAGTCTTCAAGTGATAAGAGTATACTAATATATTTTCCAATACTGTACAGTCATAAAAAACATACTTAAAAGTAGCATTATATGGAGTGATGGGATTGGATTTTCATACACATATAGACATACACACACATACACACACACGAAAGGGAGAAAAGGAAGCATATATATTTACAAAGTAAAGAAAAATGCAAAGAACTTGAATGAGAACAGAAGTCTACAAAGGAATCTTAGTACAGTAAAAAGGAAAGAGGAAAATAAAATATATTATGATCTCAAAAATATTTACATATATTTCACAATAGAAACCAAGCTCTTTGTTCATTAATTTCTTTACTTCTTCATGTAGAAATCAAAATAATAGAAACTGAGTGATATGTGGTTCAGCAGTAGAACAATTGCCTCGTATGCACAAAACCCTGGATTCATTTCCACACAGCATAACAACCCCCTGTCATAATGCTTTATCACAACTGGAACTCTTGGCGTGATATGTTATGAGATGCTGACCTGGTCTGTCACCAGTGTACCCTGTCCCTTTAAGAGACAAGCCATGGCCACTCCTAACCTCCCCATTTCCACCAAGGGAAATGGATATAGCACCTCCTCCAGCATACACTCACTCTTTTCTCTTTCTCAAAGAGGTCTCTCTATTTCTCTCTCTCAGTCTCTCTCTCTCTCATCCTCCCTCTCATTGTGCCTCTCTCTCTCTCATCTTCCCCCTTCTCCGGTCCACCCTTTCCTTTCCATTCCATAACACACTAAATAAACTCTATATCCAAACTCTTTCTCAGTGATATTTTTCTGTCACCCACTTGCTGGGTTCTCCACCTGCCAAGGTGACCCAACACACCAAAGCCTCAGGGGACTTGCTAGGGCCTAGGTCATCTGCAACAACCGTTTGTGGGAATGGCTGCCCACAAAGGGATCCTTGTAGGATCAGTCCCACACCCGTATATCATTAAAAAAGAATGACATGATGCAAAAGGACCAGAGCTCAAGATATTCTTTGTAATTATAATATGATTGAGGAAAGCACAGAATACATGAAATTGATTTCCTCCAAAATATAATATTTAAGAAATAAAACTATAAACAATTGCACAATACATACTACAGGAAGAGATAATTTCCAGGCACAGGAAACCAATCTTTAACATTCCTCTGCACCTGCTTCACAGGGTGTCTTCACAGTATATCCTCACAGCACTTGAGGAATTTGGAACCGTGTTTAACACTTAGTACCTAGGAAGCAATGGACACTTCTCTCATCAGGATACTACATGTAAATCATCTGTTATGCTTTCTCTCAATGTACTTAATCTTGAATGATAATTAACAGCCCCTTATTGTCTTTCTCTGTTATTATAGTAGTTTGAAGTAAATTGAAATTGTGAAATAATGTAAAAACATTTAATTCAGTGTGAATGAAAATTGCCTTGCAATGCATTTCACACAGCTGGATGTGAGCTGCTCCCTCCTACCTATAAAGAAATGAGTCCCAGATATTCTGAGTCTGAGTGAGTCCAACATCTCATGTTGTTTTTAATCAATAAATATTTTACAGGAAAGCAAAATTTTATACTAAAGGTTAATGATACATACACAAAGATACATACATATATAATTTTTGAGATATTCAGCACTAAGCTTGTTAATTATAGGAAAATGGGGAGAGTTGTCATAGACAATGTAAAAACCATCTTAATATAAGAAATGGATATAATTAAAGATTATGAAGTTATGAAAAGTGAGGGACATGTCATTAAATTTCGTTTTAATGGCATGCTTTTAAAAGATGATATCAATGTAAATTTGAGGCTAGTTTGTTTATATTAGGGGAAGACAGATGATGATAAATAAAGAGGGTGATAGAGAAGTCATGATTTCAAAGAACTGTAAATGCACACATTGAAAGTAAGAAAATTAAAACTCTTACCTTACATGATTAACATATACTAATTAAATATAAGTGTATATATTCAGCTAAACTATATCAAATATTTCCATAAGCATCAACTCAACTCATAATATGCACATAATAGTGGTGTGCCCACAGGTATTAGACAATAAATGTATAGCTTACAGATGTATTAGACAAATCCATGGGAGTATGAACACTCCATATAGATAACCTGTTCAGCATAGGTGAGAGAATGTTTGTCTTTTGGATAAGTCACTCTCAATTCTATAGAAACCTTGTGAAATCATGGATTTTCTCCCTTCAAAATGGGATTCCTTCCCAAAATACCTTAGCAGTGTAACTTCCTCCTCCTGCATAGGCAATGGAATGACCTTCTATGAGTCAATTACCCACAATTATCCTCGATAAAAGACAACATAAGAACTTAAAAGGGATGGGAATTTAGTATCCTTACTGACTGGTCATGGATGAGTCCAGTGTTCAGAGATTTTGAGTAAATTTATCTAATGATTTGGAATGTGAGGTATTTCTCCTTGGATGCTAGCCCCTCCTAGGTTATGTCACCCTTTGCTAGAGCACTGCTTTATCAAGTTCTACTTGATTGCTTTCTGATTGTGAAATGTATACTGATATCATTGTTTTGGCCTATGGAATTTTTTTCAACTATGTAAAAATTAAAAACCTGGTGGAGATTGCCTCTCTTTTGCTTCTCTCTGCTTCTTCATCCAAAGGAATAAAGAACATGTGGTGGTAACATATATGAGATGATTTATTTTGTTTTACCCTTAGGTCCAATTAACAATATCTTTGCTTGTCATAGACATCTCTTATTCTGCAGGTGTGCTGAGGCAGGTACTCAAGGCCATCAATATTATGATTCCTGAAGACAGAACATCAGATAGGTAATTTTCTGAACTGAAAAAGATGTAGCTTTTGTCAGAAACTCTTCTAGCAGAAAGAGGTTTTCCTAGGAAAACATATTTTTGTGGTCTTCCTAACCATCTATGCTTCTAGGAGGTCTCCCCGAGAAGGTTATTGCAGAAACCAAGGTGCCAGAATCTCATTTGGTGGTGAGTGTAGAGAAAAAAATTCCAACCTCTTTGAAATTCCATGGGACAAAGTAAATCTAAAGAGAATAAATCTTCTTGTAGAAGTCATTTGGCATATGCTTAAGATGAAAGGCCTTAAAGTTAATTCCTTAAATTTGTGCAAACAGTAAGCTCTTGATTCCCAGACTGTGAGACTTTGGATTCTGAGTCGTTTAGGAATGATTTTAAAGAATGAACTGTGAAAAATGCAAAACAGCAAGTGCCTCCCACAAGCAGTTCTATGTGGAATATGCTTAACTAAGCTCTGGTAAATGATCAAGAACTTAAATCAACCTTCTAATTTTTAAATAAACAAAAAAACAAGACCTCATCTAGCAGGAATTGGATCTAGATGCTTCTCATTTAGATGGTTTGGACATATTTTTAAACCTGTTCCTCCAAAGGAGGGAGTAATACAAGTCCAAATGTCCCAGGTTCAACTCAAAATAGAAATCAAAAAATGCCACCTGAACTCTGCCCTGATGCCAGAAGAGCTTTCACTGGAAATGGAATTTTAAGCTTCTTCAATAGGGATGGCACTCTCTTAACTGATGCAAGTGCCCCTGCTGCTGATGGGATAACCCAGACTAATCTGAGAAAATCCAAAAAGGCCTTGCCTCCCATCTCCAATGGCTATTTCCAAAAATTGTCATATCATTTTTAATAGATTTGCATGACTGTTTCTTTACCATACCTTTACAACCCAGCAATTTTCAGCATTTTGCATTTAGTTTGCCTCCACCTAATTTCCAGAGACCTTATCAACTGTGGAAAACCTTGCCACAAGGCACTAAAGCAAGCTGAACCTTGTGTCAGACATTAGTAAATGCAGTTATCTTATAGTCTGTATAAAGAGTCCTCCAATGTATACCTTATTCACTGTATGGATGATATATTGTATAAGAGTCTATTTGCAAGAAGTGTTACAAATTCTGATTCAACATTTATTCTTATGTCATGTGGCACCCTGAGAAAAATCCAAACATAGCCACCATTTTCTTGTTTGGGCCATGTTATCAAAACACATTTTGTTTCTCCCTACCCTTTGAAATTCCAAATGAATAATTTATGAACTCTAAATGACATACAAAGACTACTTAAAAATAATAATTGGTGAGACGTTCCTCATCCTTCCTACACTTCCTGGTCATCCTGCATGGGCTATACTGCCTGATACCTCCTCTCTCTTCCTATCCCACCCAGCTTGCATCCAGAACACCCCCCCATTTGCCTCCCTCCCCTCTTTGGTCACATAACATCTCCCAGCTCAGCCTGTTTGGGCACTGGGACTGAATCCGAATTAGGAGGGCAACTGGGAGGGCGGTAGTTCCTTTGTCTCAATAGCCTGCCTGCACCAGGAAGGTAGGCTCTTTGTTTACGAGCTACCCAAGCAGCATGGAGATCTGATATAGGCACCAGGAGAGCCTTCACTGGGGAGTGACATCACTGGGAAGGTACATCAGTGGGCAAGGAGACCTGATCCTGTTAAAGAAGATCCATAGGGGAGCATTCAGAGGAAGAGATGGGAAGGTGCCAATGCAAGAATTCACCCAACAATCTGAAAAACAACATGAAAACACCAGAATACAGCGACCTCACAACAGGAGGACATGAACACCTTAATCAAGAAGAAGTAGAAAAAATTGACTTTATGAAAGTGATAGAGGCCCTTAAACAGCATGTAAAAAACACCCTTATAGAAATGGATGAGAAGTATAACAGAAAGTTTGAAGAATTGAGTAAATCAGTGAATGATACCCTAGGAAAACAAGGAAAAACAATCAAGCAGATAATGGAAACAGTTCAAGACTTGAAAACCGAAATGGAGGGAAGGAAGAAAACACAGAGGGCTGGCTGGACATGGAAAATCTGGGTAAACAAATAGAGACTACTGAAACAAGTATAACCAACCGAATACAAGAGATAGAAGAGAGAGTCTCAAATTCTGAAGATACCATAGAGAAAATAAACGCACTGATCAAAGAAAACAGCAAATCCAACAAACTCTCATCATAAAACATTCAGGAAATCTGGGACACAATAAAAAGACCAAACCTAAGAATAATAGGAATAGAAGAAGAAGAAGTGCAGCTCAAAGGTCCAGAAAATATATTTAATAAAATTATAGAAGAAAACTTTCCCAACCTAAATAAAGATATACCTATGAAGGTTCAAGAAGCATACAGAACACTGAATAGACTGGATCAAAAAAAAAATCCCCTCGCCATATAATAATCAAAACACAAAACATACAGAATAAAGAAAGAATATTAAAAGCTGCAAAGGAAAAAGGCCAAGTTACTTATAAAGGCAAACCTATCAGACTTACACCTGACTTCTCTATGGAAACCATGAAAGCCAGAAGGTCCTGGATAGAGGTACTCCAGAAACTAAGAGACCATGGATGCAAGCCCAGACTACTATGCCCAGCCAAGCTTTCGTTCACTATAAATGGAGAAAACAAAATTTTCCAGGATAAAAACAAATTTAAACAATACGTAGCCACAAATCCAGCCTTACAGAAAGTAATAGAAGGAAAATCACTAACCAAGGAGTCCAACAATGACCACAATAAGTTAGACATCTAGAGACCCTTCACCAGCACAACTCAAAGAAGGGAAACACACAAACTCTACTACTAGAAAAGGGACCGGAGTTAACTACCACTGGTAATTAATATCACTTAATGTAAATGAACTCAACTCACCTATAAAAAGGCACAGGCTAAGAGACTGGATACGAAAACAGGATGCTGTTTACAAGAAACACACCTCAACCAAAAAGACAGGCACCTATTCAGAGTAAAGGACTGGGAAAAGACTTATCAAGCAAATGGACCTAAGAAACAAGGAGGTGTGTCCATACTAATTTCTAACAAAGTTGACTTCAAACTTAAATCAATCAGAAGAGATGGAGAGGGACATTTTATACTCATATCAGGAATAATTCATCAGGATGAAGTCTCACTCCTGAATATCTATGCCCCTAATATAAAAGCACCCACTTACATAAAAGAAACATTGCTAAAACTCAAGCCAGCCATCAAACCACACACACTAATAGTAGGAGACTTCAACACTCCTCTCTCACCAATGGAAAGGTCAATCAGACAGAAACCTAACAGAGAAATAAGCGAATTAATGGAGGTAATGAATCAAATGGACTTAACAGACATCTATAGAACATTCCACCCAAATAAGAAAGAATATACCTTCTTCTCTGCAGCGCATCGAACCTTCTCGAAAATTGACCACATACTCGGTAACAAAGCAAACTTCCAGAGATACAAAAAAGTATTAGTAAACACCTGTGTCTTATTGGATCACCATAGATTAAAGTTAGAATTCAACAATATTGCTACCCCCAGAAAGCCTACAAAATCATGGAAACTGAACAGTCAACTGCTGACTCATACCTGGATAAAGAAAGAAATAAAGAAAGAAATTAAAGCCTTCCTTGAATTTAATGAAAATAAAGAAACAACATACTCAAACTTATGGGACACTTTGAAAACAGTCCTAAGAGGAAAGTTCATAGCACTAAGTGCCCACTTTAAAGAAAACAGAAAAAGCACACGTTGGAGACTTAACAGCCCACCTGAAAGCTCTAGAAAAAAAAAAGAAGCAGACTCACCTAGGAGGAGTAGAAGACTGGAAATAATCAAACTGCGAGCTGAAATCAACAAAATCGAATCACAGAAAACTACCCAAAGAATCAATGAAACAAAAAGCTGGTTCCTGGAGAAAATCAACAAGATTGATAAAGCCCTATCCAAACTAATCAAACGGCAGAGAGAGAATATGCAAATTAATAAGACCAGAATTGAAAAGGGGGACATAACCACAGACACAGAAAATTCAGAGAATCATTAGATCTTACTACAAAACTGGAAAATGTAAAAGAAATGGACACTTTTTAGATAAATACCATATACCAAAATTAAATCAGGAGCAGGTGAACAATCTAAATAGACCTGTTAGTTGCGAAGAATTAGAAGCTGTTATCAAAACCTTCCTACAAAAAAAAAAAAAAGCCCAGAACCAGATGGATTCAATGCGAAATTCTACCAGATCTTCCAAGAAGACCTAATACCTCTACTCCTTAATGTGTTTCACAGTATAGAAACAGAAGAGTCATTGCCAAATTCCTTTTATGAAGCTACAGTTACTCTGATACAAAAACCACACAAAGACTCAACCAAGAAAAAGAATTATAGGCCAATCTCACTCATGAACATCAACGCAAAAATCCTCAACAAAATACTGGCAAACCAAATTCAAGAACACATTAGAAAAATTATCCATTTTGATCAAGTAGGCTTCATCCCAGAGATGCAGGGCTGGTTCAACATACGAAAATCTATCAATGTAATTCATCATATAAATAAGCTGAAAGAAAAAAACCATATGATCATTTCATTAGATGCTGAAAAAGTATTTGACAAAATTCAACATCCCTTTATGATAAAAGTCTTGGAGAGATTAGGGATACAAGGGATAAACCTAAATGTAATAAAAGCTATTTACAGCAAGCCGACAGCTAACATCAAATTAAATGGAGCGAAACTCAAAGCCATCCCACTAAAATCAGGAACACGACAAGGCTGTCCACTCTCTCCATACCTCTTCAATATTGTGCTTGAAGTTCTAGCAATAGCAATAAGACAACATAAGGGTATCAAGTGGATTCGAATCGGAAAGGAAGAAGTTAAACTTTCGTTATTTGCAGATGATATGATAGTGTACATAAGCTACCCCAAAAACTCCACCAAAGAACTCTTACAGCTGATAAACACCTATAGTAATGTGGCAGGATACAAAATCAACACCAAAAAATCAGTTGCCCTCCTATACAGTAAGGATATGGAAGCAGAGAGGGAAATCAGAGAAGCATCACATTTCACGATAGCCACAAACAGCATAAAATATCTTGGGGTAACTCTAACCAAGGAAATGAAAGACCTATTTGACAAGAACTTTAAGGCATTGAAGAAAGAAATTGAATAGCATACCATAAAATGGAAGGATTTCCCTTTCTCTTGGATTGGGAGGATAAACATAGTAAAAATGGCAATTCTACCAAAGGCAATTTATAGATTCAATGCAATCCCCATCAAAGTCCCATCAAAATTCTTCACAAATCTTGAGAGGATAATAATCAACTTTATACGGAAAAACAAAAAATCCAGGATAGGCAAAATAATCTTATACAATAAAGGAACTTCTGGAGGCATTAACATCCCTGACTTCAAACTCTATTACAGAGCTACAGTAATGAAAACAGTGTGGTACTGGCATAAAAACAGAGAAGTCAACCAAAGGAATCATATAGAAGACCCGGATTTTAACCCACAAACCTATGAACACCTCATTTTCGATAAAGGAGCTAAAAGTATACAATGGAAGAAAGAAAGCATCTTCAACAAATGGTGCTGGCACAATTGGATGTCAACCTGTAGAAGAATGAAAATAGACCCATATCTATCACCATGCACAAAACTCAAGTCCAAATGGATCAAAGACCTCAATATCAGTCTGAACACACTGAACCTGATAGAACAGAAAGTGGGAAGTACTCTACAACAGATGGGCACAGGCAATCGCTTCCTAGGTATAACCCCAGCAGCACAGACATTAAGGGCAATAGAATAAATGAAACTGAGAAGCTTCTGTAAAGCAAAGGACACTGTCACTAAGACAAATGGCAACCAACTGACTGGGAGAAGATTTCACCAACCCTGCAACAGACAATGGTCTGATCTCCAAAATATATAAAGAAGTCAAGAAACTAGACTTTAAAATGCTAATTAACTCAATTAAAAAATGGGGCACTCAACTGAACAGAGAATTCTCAATAGAAGTTCAAATGGCCAAAAGACACTTAAGGTCATGCTCAACCTCCTTAGCCATCAGGGAAATGCAAATCAAAACAACTTTGAGATATCATCTTACACCTGTCAGAATGGCTAAAATCAAAAACACCAATGATAGCCTTTGCTGGAGAGGTTGTGGAGGAAGGGGTACCCTCATCCATTGCTGGTGGGAATGCAAACTTGTCCAACCACTTTGGAAATCAGTGTGGAGGTTTCTCAGGAAATTCGGGATCAACCTACCCCTGGACCCAGCAATACCACTCTTGGGAATATACCCAAGAGATCCCCTGTCATATTACATAAGCATTTTTTCAACTATGTTCATAGCAGCATTATTTGTAATAGCCAGAACCTGGAAACAACCTAGAAGTCCTTCAATGGAAGAATGGATGAAGAAAGTGTGGAATATGTACACATTAGAGTACTGTTCAGTGGTAAAAAAACAATGACTTCTTGAATTTTGCATGCAAATGGATGGAAATAGAAAACACTATTCTGAGTGAGGTGTCCCAGACCCAAAAATGAACATGGGTTGTACTCAGTCCTAATTGGTTTCTAGCCATAAATAAATGACATTGAGTCTTTAATTTGTCATCCTAAATTTGCTAAATAAGAATGTGAACCCAAACAAAAACATGTAGTTATCCTCCTGGATATGGGAAGTAGACAAGATTGCCGAGCAAAAATTCGGATCTTGGGGCAGGGGTGGGATAGGGGTAAGGGGAGATGGGGAGAGAAATGTGAGAAGGGGAGGATGTGGATAACTTGGGGAATTGGAATGGTTGGGATAAAGGAAGAATGGTTATGGGAGCAGGTAATCATATATCTTAATTAAGGGATCCAGCTTAGGGTAGTCAAGAAACCTGAACCTAGAGGGGCTCCCAGGTGCCCAGGCGGATGTCCCCAGTTAGTGCCTTGGGCAGCTGAGGGTAAGGAACCTGAAATGGACCTGTCCTATAACCACACTGATGAATATCTTGCATAACACCACAGAACCTTCATTGGGCCATGGATGGAGATAGAGACAGAGACCCACATTGGAGCACCAGAATAAGCTCCCAAGGTCCCAATGAGGAGCAGAAGGAGGGAGAACATGAGCAAGGAAGTCAGGACCGTGAGGGCTGCACCCACCCACTGAGATGGTGGGGCTGATCTATTGGGAGCTCACCAAGGCCAGCTGGACTGGAACTGAAAAAGCATGGGATAAAACCGGACTCTCTGAACAATGAGGACTGATGAGAAGCCAAAGACAATGGCACTAGGGTTTGATCCTACTTCATGTTCTGGCTTTGTGGGAGCCTAGCCAGTTTGGATGCTCACCTTCCTAGACCTAGATGGAGGGGGGAGGACCTTGGACTTTCCACAGTGCAGGGAACCCTGACTGCTCTTCGGACTGGAGAGGGATGGGGAAAGGAGTGGGGGGAGGGGGAGTGGTGTGGAGGAAGGAGAGGGAAATGGGAGGCTGGGAGGAGGCGGAATTTTTTTTTATTTTTCAATAAAAAAAATAGTAATTGGTTTTGATCTTTCATAGAGATATCCATGCCTGTATTCAAGCCATTATACAACATTTTCCATGGTGAACACAATCCCAGTATACCTTGGAAGCTAACATTGAATCAAAAATTTTCTTGGCTCTTATAGAAGAAAAACTTAATTCTCAAAGACCACTTCATATATTTTACAATAAACCAAAGTCTTTCTATACTTCCTTCTGAGTAAATACCCTCTGCCTATTTTAGTGAAAAGGGTGACTAGAACGATTGAAGTTTCCTGTAACACATTGCCTATACCTACTTGGTTCTTTTCTTTTTAGACAAGGGAAGAAGCAAGTAAAAAATAAAAAAAGGTAATAGAAAATTGAAATTGGTTTCGGATTGAGAGTCAATTACAACTAAGAAATGATAAACAGTTAAGACAGAAGTATAGAACAGAGTATGAGAAAAAAAAAACAGAAAAAAGAGACATATGTAGGAAAAATTGCCTGTAACTGAATTGTTTTCCTCAGAACTCCCTAGTTATTTCCCTTCACTTGCTATTGAAGCATGGGAGTGATTTTTTACTAATAAAGAAACTGCCTTGGCCCTCATTGGACTGAAAATTAGGTAGGCGGAGTAAACAGAACAGGATTCTGGGAGAAAGAAGCTGAGTCAGAGAGTCGCCATGATGCTCCCACTCCAGACAGACGCAGGTTAAGGTCTTCTCTGGTAAGCCACCTCGTGGGCTACACAGATTATTGGAAATGGGTTAGAACAATATGTAAGAGCTAGCCAATAAGAGGCTGGAACTAATGGGTCAGACAATGTTTAAAAGAATACAGTTTCCATGTAATTATTTCGGGGCATAAGCTAGCCGTGTGGGCGGGCGGGTGCTGGGGACGCAGCCCCGCAGCTCCTACAACAGATTGGCACCCAACGTGCTAATGAACTCCATGTAAAACCTGAGAGGGCTTAAAAAGGAGAGAGAGATAATTTAAGACAGCTTTTTGCTGTTTATGGGTGGCGTGCCGCAGCAGGAAAAAACTGGCTGTTTTAAAATGCCGGCTTTCTGGGCTGTGCCACCATTGCGATCTCTGTCTGGCTCTGGCGGGAGACAGAGCTTTTCAATGGAGCATTTGGAATAAAGCTCTAAGGCTTGCTTGGCGCCAATGTGGACTTGCTGTGTGCCTGAAACTGTGTGGCTCAGGGGCACCAAATGGATCTGAGGCAGGAGCAGCTCAGCTCCACCATGCTGAACTGAGCTGGTCTCAAGAAGGACCTACCGTAATTACTGTGATAACCGCGCAGTTAAACTTTAGACTGGTCAGGATACAGGCGGTACCATATTAACTGTACAAGGTGCAACTTAAGTTTTTAAGAAATGCTTAACATTTTAAGAAATGCTCCTGGATAGTAAAAAAATTACAGATTCACAATAAAACAGATTCAGACATAAAAGACCACAATGTTGGATAAATGTACGTAGGCTTGAGAGAGAGAAGAAAAAGATATAGAGAATAAAGTTAATGCCTTTAAAAAAAAGGGTAAAGTCTTTAAAGAGACAGAATAAAATAGACTGATAGAGTAAAAATAAGCCACGTAAAAATGAAAAATTCACAGAGAGTCTGGATTCTTTGTATTATTGTGTTTTCTTTAAAATTTTTGATTGTGAAGGAGTTAAGTACAGAGAGACATTTCATTACATGGGCTTCTAAGCTAAACCAGAACGGATATCATGAGGGTATGATTTCAGAATTTGGGTCTAAGGATATGATGCTTTGGAAAGGGTCTTCTTTTGTTTTCACAGAGGATGAGACCCTGTGCATTTCTTCTATTCTGATTTGGTATGATAGACCTCGCCCTCCTGAAAGGTTGCTGTGAACACCCTCAAAAAATTTACTTCACTCAACTGCCAACTGAGATGAACCTGGCACACAGGTTACCCCATGAAAGATATGATTAACACCACCCCCATTCAGCAGGAAGCAGCTTGGAGAGAAATAACTGCGCCCATGTTCCCAAAATATTGTTTATAAATGTTCTTTTACATTTAAAGGGGGATATGATATAGATATGAATAATTTGCATTGGTATAGATTTTAAGGTCAATTTTGTTATATGTATATATATATTTCTAATCTTGATTAAGGTATTGTGATTGTGTAGTTCATTTTTAAAATGTAATGTATAATTAGGAAATATAGGTTGTTAGTGGATAATCATCAATAATAGTCAAGCTTGTAGTCATGTTAGTTAGATTTTCTAGATGTTCATAGATATATTTCAGACAGGCATTCTTCATATCTTTCAAAGACTACAGAACATGGCATTTAATGGTTTAATAACTTATGGCTTTTCATGACAATGAGACACGTCTGCTCCTGGCAGCACCAATCTACTTCGAGAGGAAGATGGGCATCGAAGAGGATCCTTATGGAGTTTGATAGCCATTTGGGTTCTTGCCTGGACTGTTGCATAAACTGAACACAGCCATTTGGGCAAGAAACTGCTCTTGCCTTGACTGATGCATAAACTGGACACAGAGAACCCGCAGAGAGAGGACTGCTGAACTTGCCTAAAGGTGAGATGGTCTTTCGGGGTTTCTGACTCATAAAAGAGTCTGCAAGACATTCTACAGGACACAGCAGACAATGACTGAACTGCCTTTGAAATTTCCTGCTTTATGGAAATGTCTGCTGGAAACTATGGGCCTGAAGGCCAAAGATGGATGCCCCAATGGTACAGAGGAACTTTGGATGATTGTCCAGGCAACGAGATGTCTCTGTCATTTCTAGAGTTTTGGACTTCCTGTTTACTTAGGTATTATTATATCCTTCTGGAGTCTTTGATGGAGTTGAAGAGTGGATGGATGGTTATAGTTTTCCTTAGTTATGATAAAGGATAAAATAGATGTAAATATTGTAACTGTAATTCTTGCTTGATAACTGTTTTGCTATATGTAATTTTACTATGTTAAAATGAAAGCCTTCTTTTTTGTTTAAACAGAAAAAGGGGAAATGATATGGGAGTGATTTTTACTAATAAAGAAACTGCCTTGGCCCTCATTGGACAGAAAATTAGGTAGGCGGAGTAAACAGAACAGGATTCTGGGAGAAAGAAGCTGAGTCAGAGAGTCGCCATGATGCTCCTACTCCAGACAGACGCAGGTTAAGATCTTCTCTGGTAAGCCACCTCGTGGGCTACACAGATTATTGGAAATGGGTTAGAACAATATGTAAGAGCTAGCCAATAAGAGGCTGGAACTAATGGGTCAGACAATGTTTAAAAGAATACAGTTTCCGTGTAATTATTTCGGGGCATAAGCTAGCCGTGCAGGCGGCTGGGTGCCGGGGACGCAGCCCCGCAGCTCCTACAACAGTTCAGAAACAGATATTGGAGATCAACCTGAAGATCATAAAATCAAAGCAGCCAGCCACTGTATCTTACTTCAAACTCAGTCCAAAAATTGTGAAGCTGCCTCCAGGAAACCTCAGAATGAGACTGAGATTGAGAGCTGTCTCCTAACTATTATTATACCCTCTAGTTCTGTGATTAACAATGTGTACCACTATATCCTGGTTTCTATGGCAAGCTAGTATGGCTACTGGGATTAAAGCTGTGTGTCATTGTTGCCTGGTCAGTGAGGCTAGCCATTAGGACTGCTGTACTTTCTTAATCTTCAGGCAATCTTTATTAAAAGAAATGAAATACAACTACATCTCCCTTTTTTGTCTAAAATGAAAAAAAAGTTTATAACTAATATAAAAAACTCTGTACAATAAAAACAATACATATATAAAATATATATGGGCAATAACTACATGAAAAATGTCTATTTCATTTTCATTTGAGAAATTCATAGAAAACATTCCATATCTATCCTATCTTTGTGAGATTGAAGTCTTGTACCTAATTTAGTTTCTGTCATAACTTTCTTTCTGCATTAAATAAATAATGAAAAAATAAATATCAATTGTTCAACTCCCTCAGAGCCTCAATAAGTCAATAATATCAACAGAATAAGCAGTAAGTGGAAGCAAGGGACTTCCAAAAAGTGTGAGTAATGACACAAACAGTTGTCTGCCTGACAGTCACCCAAAGTTCTTCTGCAATGTAGGAACATCCATCTTCAGCCTATAGAACTAACATATCCAACAGATTTTTCCTTGAAGGAGGATATTCTGAAGGGATGTCCCTTCTTTTCTTGAACATATTTGGCAGTCACTTTCTTTTGTTCTTGTTATGAAATTAGAACAAGATACTCTCAGCAGTAGAAGCAGGGTCATTTTCTTTCCTTATGGCTTAAATTTTACACAAAGAAATTAACTCCATGTGGAGTTTCTTCAGTGCCCATTATCTTCTCTGAAGATAAAAAAGAGCCTATGTTATTAAAACATCTTAAATGTCATAATTTTTAGATGCCTGAAGTGTTTGAAGTTGATCTGTTGATCTAAAATATATCTTCGACTATAAAAACATACGTGATGTGACCCCATGTTTGATTATAAGAGGTTACTAATTACTAACCTACATTTCATTATTATCCTAAACAGTTGGTAGTAATAATTTTCAAAGGCTAGATATTTCCATTACATTGTTTAATGAGCTGTATGATTTTAGAAATTAATCTCATATTTGTATTAATATACAAAATTTGCATATAATATATAAAAGTCCAATTGAAAGTAAGACAGTTAAAATTAGTATTTGTTTTTTAAAAGTAGATACAATACTTTTTAACTTATCATATCTATATCCTCCCCTTTTATTTTCAAAGTAGATACAATAATCTACCCTTTCATTGTATCATATTTATATTCCACTTTTTTCTTTGCAAAACAAAAATCTTGTATTTAATTTAGTTTCTTTAATTCTTTTTTCTGATCATTATCCATAACAACTATCAACCAATAGTCTAAATAAAAACTAACAGACATAATCCCTTTTGGGGGAATGTGGGTCTAGTTTTCTAGACTACTTCATGCTTATTGGGGGCACAGTTAATCTTATGGGTATCCAAAGAAAATTTAGGATTATGATCAAGTCCTGACTTGAGTATTTTGTGAAGCTGGATCATCTCAGTCAGCCATCCTGAATATGTTTGGATATAGAACTCAAAGAAAACAGCAACAGAGGTGTTCTGAAACTCTGGAACATCTGAGCCTTTTGTTCCAACCGGAAAATTTTCAAGGGTCTTCCTTGATCGAACTATATTTTTCTTAATTCAGAATGAATTCACATCCTTTCATCTCCTGTGAAAACAAGAACAAAACCTCTTCTTCAAAGTAACATATTTTCTGCTTTAAATTTTGAAGTCAAGCATTTTCAAAATATATAGGTTGGATTAATACAGCAGTATTTATAATTATGCACTTTCACTGCTGGTGCCATTTACTCAGCCATTGAAACACAACACAAGACAACACAAGAAAATATAGTAAGCAGATTTCTTATGTATTTTTCATCTTTATGTGGCTTTTAACTCTATTTTATTTTGTATTTTTTGTTATTTTGAGATAAGGTTTCTCTTTGTAACTTGTCTCTCCTGGAACTCACTTGTAGACAAGGCTGGCTTCAAACTCACGGAGATCCTCCTGACTATGCCATCCAATTGAGTGGATTAAAGGTGTATGCTGCCATCCCACATATATTTCTTTTTTAAGGAGTTTCTCTAACATTTTTTTCTTTTCTCTCCCACATCTACATATATTTTTAAACACATTGTAAACCATTTAGAGGGTGTTTTTCCATTTGTATTTGTCCTTACTGTGTATCTCTATCTCTTCCTGACCACATGGGTCTCTAAACTGCTAAACATCATGACTAGAATGGATATCCTGGCTTTGGCAGTTGAATCTGCCCCACACCTTTACTTCCTGAGAATCTAGCTTTATGGTGGAAGTCTTGGCAGGAGCCAGTTTTTTTTTTGTCATAATTCTTTGGAGTATGTAAGTTTATGCCACCATCAAGAACAATGCCATGCAGTTTTTGCTGCTAAGGCTGAATCAGGAGCCTCTCTTAAAGGAGTTGTGCTTCTTTTTGCTGAGCCCACCTAAGAAAAGGTTATTACCAAGAAGCCATTCTTAAGTCTGTTTTACCTGTTTAGAATGTGGGGCTCAAACCAATGACCTGAGTCTCATGTTGTGCTGACTGAGCTTGCCACGCACTAACTAGTAGCCCTCCTCCAACAAACTGGAGTCCACATGGCCAACCAAAATCCACTTAAAAACTTGAGAGCATGAAAACAAATTCAAGACACAAAAATACACAGTTTAACACAGTTTTTTTCTGTTTGCTTGTGCCATGCTGAAATCCCTTTAAGAGAAGTTTTACTGTTTTAGTGGTAGCAAAAAAAAAAAAAAAAGGAGCAACACAGTTTTGAAATACTGGTTTTCTGGGCCATGCTGCCAGCATAAACTCAGGAGTCCTAGCTACTGCACATTTAAATGGGTTTGAGAGAAGACTTAATGGCAGCATGGACTGGCTGTATGCCTAAGAATGGGGTTCTGGGCATGACTATAAGAAGCAGCAAAAAGCTCTGCCATGCTGGACTGCATGAGGCAAGCAAGAAGTACCATATATACCCTAGTAATGCTATAGCGTAAGTTTTAAAAGGGACTTAGCATTTTAAAAAATGCTCCTAGACAGTAAAGAATTACAGATACACAACAGGACAGTTTTAGACATAATAGATCTCTAAATGGGTCACATTGTTGGATAAATGTAAATAGGCTTGGGATAGAGAAGAAAGCGAATACAGAGAGTTATCAAAAGAAATATACAGATTAAAAGGAGTAAAGAAAATTAAGGCACTTAAAGATAGAAAATTTACAAAGAGTTTGGATTATGTATATTATGGTGTTTTCTTTTAAATTTTTGACTCTAAAGGAGCTAAGTAGCCATGATACTAAGTATCATGACCTCAGAATTTGAGTCTAAGGATATGTTGTTCTATAATGAGGTTTTTTTTTGTTTCTACAGAAGATGAGAACCTACGGAATCAGTCCAGACTAATGCAGTTTCTTGAATAAAGACCTCCTAAAAGGTTGCCTTGAACTCCCTTCAAAAAATGAAAAATGATAATTTGTTTTTTAAAAAATAAAAATAATATGACACTCATATTCTCAAAAGGTGAAGTGGCTGCTTTTTGGTGGTATAATGGGTTATGGGCTGGTTATATGTTGTTTTTGTTTATGGTCAGGAAGAAAATTGAACAAAGGAAATGAGATTTAGAATTCTTGTTTGGAAAAGAAAAAAAAGATACTGACATGACAGAATAAAAGGTTAGATTATTGAATCTACTCTTAAAAGTAAAAAGGTAGGATATAATTATGGTAAGATAAATTGTTAGATTACTGAATCTATTTTTAAAAAGTAACTACTAGTTTAATTGTTTAACATTGGATTTGACTTCTGTATATTATCTACAAATTTTGTATATTGATATAAGTATGAGATTAATTTTTGTTAGAACACACATTACATACATTTCTACTCTTATTCAAAGTATGCTTATACAACTGTATCTATACAACTCATTTAATAATGTATAGCAACTGTTTGGGATAATAAGGAAATGTTGGTTAATAGTAAATCACTTATTACAATAGAATTTGTAGTCAAATTAGGTAGGTTTTGGAGTTCAAACAAAGATATATTTTAGATATACAGTTCATCTTCCTATAATTCAAACTTACAGAATATGACATTAAAGATGTTTTAATGATAAAGGTTTTTTTGTATATGACAATGAGACATATCTGCTCCTGGTAGCACCAATCTACATCCAAGAAGATGATTGATATTGAATAAGCTCCACACCTATATTATTTCTTTATGACAAAAATAAGTAACTGGGCAAGAAATTGCTATTTTCTTGACTGTTGAGCATATGCTGTTTTTATTGGACAAGGGAGATACAAAAAATATGACTGTCAAACACTGTCAAGATGAGGGACAGACATTCAGAATATCTAGCTTCACAGAAAAGTTTTTGGATATATTAGGATTTAGGTTGAAGCAGGATGCCACAAGGATGCCTGGGTTCCTTCAGTGACTAGTTCAAACAGCCAGCTGTTTTGGTCATTTCTAACATTTTCTTGGAAGTTGCTTTTTCATACTTTTTACTTACTCAGTTAATATTATTTCTTCTTGGCTTTCTGAGGTATTAGGAGATTAGATAGTTATATTGATAGTTTTCCTTATTTATGTATGAGACTCATAAAAATTCACTAAAGAAATGTAAAGTGTATAAGGTTAAGAGCTATTAAAAGATAGTTTTAGATGGTAAGGCATGTTATGATCTAAAACAAATTATTTATACATCTTTGGGCTCACGAACATGGGATAGATAATGGAGTTTTTCCTCTGAATTTGTCAAATTCAAACGGATTAGACATTGTAGATGTACTTACTCCTTGCATGTATTTTATGTTCTTATTGCAATTATTGCATATAGTTTTCTTATATTAGGTATAGCATTCTTTCAATTTTAAACAACAATGGGAAATTAGTGAAAATTTATTTGTATTTCAAAAAAAACTAAGCTTGCCTTAAGATAGGAGTACAATGCTAAAACATTAAAGGCCAGAGATGGGATCAAAACTTTATTCCCAGGATTCAGTAGACAGGCAGAAAAATAAATATCTATGATGTTAAGGCTACCCAGGGCTACATAAGATCCATCCCAAAACAGATACGGGTGGCGGTGGTTCATGCCTTTAATCTCAGTATTTAGAAGTCATACACATTTAATCTCAGCAGTAGGGAGGTGGAGACAGGAGTGATATGGCTGAGCAGAGAGAAGAATATAAAAGTGAAGAGACGGGAACTTGTAGTAAGAGGAGTGGTGGGTCGCTTCTTGCCGCCTAGCTCCTGGCTTGCTTCACCTGAAATAATTCCATGGAAGTCGTATTCATTTAAACACTACCTGGCCCATTATATCTAGCCTCTCCTTGGCTAACTGTCACATCTTAATTAACCAATTTCTAATAGTCTGTATATCACCACGTGACTGTGGCTTACCGGGATGAGTCTAACCTACGTCTGTCTTGGAGAGAAGAGCGATGGTGTCTGCCAGACTCTGCTTTCTTTCTCACAGCATTCTGTTTGGTCTACTCTGCCTGTCTAAGCTGCTGTCCTATCAAAAGGCCACAACAGTTTATTTATTTGACCAATGAAATTAACACATAGACAGAAGGCCCTCCTATGTCAGGAACTAACTAGAGTGTGGAGTCTGAGTATTTATGAAAACAGGAACTCACTTTTTCAGTCTGAAGATTTGGTGAAGGTAAAAGGTCTCTGTCTCCACTGGTTGACAGCTTTGCTTTTCTAATCTTCAGCTTGAACCCCAATATCAGTCTCTGGATTTTCACTTTTCATGTTAGATTCCTGTTGCATGATCTTTCTCTCTGTGTGTCATTTCTGTCTCTCCTTCAAAACTCATTATTCAATAAGCACAATCATTCAAAAGAGAAAATATAGTTATCAGAATTAATGATCACAGTTATATAAAAGACTCTCCTGCTTGATAATAATTACAGCATAGTTTACCATGAAGTTCAGCCACTTCATGTTTACTTCTCATTTTGATGATAAACTCCTCGGTTTCATCTTTGAATATTTCACTCATGTTCTTCAAAGGATCTTACATCTTGCAATTCAAAATTCTCAGGATAGTGTTTTCTATTTCCATCCATTTGTATGCAAAGTTCAAGAAGTCCTTGTTTTTTATTGCTGAGTAGTACTCTAATATGTATACATTCCATACTTTCTTCATCCATTCTTCCATTGAAGGGCATCTAGGTTGTTTCCAGGTTCTGGCTATTACAAACAATGCTGCTATGAACATAGTTGAACAAATGCTTATGTAATATGACAGAGCATCTCTTGGGTATATTTCCAAGAGTGGTATTGCTGGGTCCAGGGGTAGGTAGATCCCGAATTTCCTGAGAAACCGCCACACTGCTTTCCAAAGTGGTGGGAACCTAGGCAGTTTGGAGGCTCACCTTACTAGACCTGGATGGAGGTGTGTGGTCCTTGGTCTTCCCACAAGGCAAGGGACCCTGATAGCTCTTTGGGCTGATGAGGGAGGGGGATTTGTTTGGGGGAGGGTGAAAGAAATGGGAGGCAGTGGCAGGGAAGAGACAGAAATCTTTAATAAATAAATAAACGGAAAAAAATTCTCTTAGTTCATTACATAGATACATCAAAATTTTAACAGTTACTTTCATATGTGTGCATGTGCATTTATTTGTTTATGTTCACCTGAGTGCACGTGGTTGTGCAGGACAAAAGATGTCAGATCTAATACAACAGTAGTTATATTAAGAACTGTTATTTTGGGTGCTGGGAATCAAATAAGATCCTCTTCAAGTAATTGCTTTTACTAATAATTGAGCACTGTCTCCAGACTCTAGAATACTCCAAATATTAACTGCATTAATGTTTTTGTGAATACCAAAGACTAAAATCTATGAGTAATCAGCAAATTGGAATTCTATTTAAATAAATAAATAAATAACAAAAAGATACGTCTTCCTTAGTACATTGCCACATAGTAAACATTCTTTTCAAAATTATCAACACAAATTATAATAAAAAATTATTTTTTTCTCCATCAGTATCTATGTGCCTTAGGTGATCATCATATCACATGAAAAATTTAACGGCATTCTCTTATCATTTATGTTATTTTCCTTCTTCTGATAGATCAAGAAATACACAGATTAATAAGTTGGGGTTGGGCAGTATCCCCATTTTTATTATTCTACTGACTGCTGACCTGCAGCCCACTAAAACTTGCCATCAATGTTAAATGTGTATTTTCCCTTCTCTATTACAACCCTGTGAAAACACTCTCACATGCGTTGAGTAAGAGACATGTGATCTCAAATTAAGTCAAACTAACTAGTAATGTTAAACCTCACAACTTCAGCCCTGTTACAATAGCATCTAATACTTTCAGTTTTGAACAAAAACAATGGAAAACTGGTTTGTACAAAGTCACAGAAAACATTAAAATAAACAAAAGCTATTTACATCAGTAGGCATAGCTATGAATCTGTTTGCCCACAGAAAAAAAATCATACAAAGTAATCTAACATTAATGAACACAAATTCAAATCTTGTGAATGACTGAGACATATCAAAGAGGATTGTAATATTTGTAGACATGGAGAGATGGCAGAATTATGGAATTTGTTTTGGGAAATAATTTTATTGAGAGACAAAGGTATAGGAATAAAAGTCAGGATTCATAACTGAGATAATTTCTGCAAGCATGTTTCTGCACAAGAGAAAAATCATTAAGAAAGTGAAGAATATAAAAATATCTGGGTAAAATGTTCTTAATTAATAATTTATTAAAATATAGCTATATCCTTTTCCTTCCAAATGAACTAAAAGCACACCTGTGTCTCATTTGAACCTGAGTGCACCATCCTCAAGGAGAAGAGATGATTGCAAATATGCTAGGATGTTTTTATCTAATTATCATGGTGCCACCTTTCTTTTGGTTTTAACTTAAACATTAATGCTGCTATAATCAAAAAATATGACCTAACATCTGCCTAAAATATGAAAATAGTTAGAAATGCCCACGTACTTCTTCTCATAAAATTTCATTGACTAATGTATGGCACTTTGTGTCCCCGAAGTTGTCAGTTTACACTTTGTTCATGGGAGACTGTGCCTCATTTGATAAAATAGCACAAGAAGAACATATAATGTGTTGAGGACATTGGATCCCTTCATAATGTACCTGTGGAGAATTCCAGAGAAAGTGTAAAAAAATGCAGGTCAAACACCTGAGAAGAGTGCTTAATCTAATCATGTCTACATAAATTCCTGGGATGAACATGTATCCTGTGTCTTTTGCACCACCTGGTTGCCTGAGTGGCCTAACAGTGAGGTTTATGTCTGAATTAACACTGAGGTCTCATCACTTTGTCTCTAGCACAGTAATAAGTGGCTGTGTCCCCAGATCTCACACTGCTCATTTGCAGGTACAGAGCGTTCTTGTCATTGTCTCTGGAGATGGTGAATCGATACTTCACAGATGGTGCACATCTTATAGTACTGCTGTCTTATTTAATATCTCCAACCCACTCCAGCCCCTTCCCTGGAGCTTGGCATAACCAGTCCATCCAGTAGTCACTGAAAGTGAATCCAGAGGCTACACAGGATAGTCTCAGGGATCCTCCAGGCTTCACCAGGTCTCCTCCAGACTCCACAAGCTGCACCTCAGACTGGACACCTGCAAACACAGAGAATGTTGTTAGTAAATTGCCACAGAAGCTCTATCTTTTATGTAAATACTTCATGTGCACTAACCCACTCATTACTTCTTCTTCATAAATTACCTTTTAAAAAAGCAATAAGGAAAACCCAAATCAACACGAAATCCATTGTGTGTTTTGTTTTCTGTGCTGATCACTGAATGGGAAGACCTGGGCATCCAGGACTGATTCCTTTGTCTGAGCTTCTGGGTCAGTGCTTATCTGGTTTTCATGAGAAGAGATGAGCCTTATTTGCATGCCTTTCTGGTATATAAGTTTTGTTGTTGGAGCTAAGATAGTGTGTTCTAATATGTTTGTAAATGTTCTAGGGAAGTCTAGCAGGAAAGATAATGTTAGGAAATTTTTGTATCATACTAAGCTATTTTTGGGGACACATTAAGTATCATCTATTTCATTTAATAATCACAATCAAATTATGCATTTTAGGAATAATTTCTGCCCACTTTTTATGTCCTGTATTATAGAGGTCAGTGAGCATTGCTTTCTGACATGCTCTGGAGATCTTTCCTTATACTGTGTTGACTTCAACACTGATGCACTAGGTACCGCCTGAGTCAGCTACAGCCCTAAGTGCAGTTGCCTCTGGAGTTTAGAAGCTCTATTTTTGTGTTGAGATCACTGGATTGTTGTGACCTGACTGAATTCAGTTGTTCAAGAGGTCAACTCCAGAGACTTTGTCCACATTCATGTGCACCAAGGAGTATAAAATTATTGTGTTTTTTTCTATTTTACCCTCTTTTTCCAGAATATCTTCCTATCTCTTTATTAGAAACAGGGAATGACTGATAAACTGAACTTCAGCGTACAACTCAGGATCTGAACTCTACGTGCTCTACTCATATGCCTTCACAGGCCTCCCAGGAGAATAACCTCACTTGTAATACCCCTTCCCTTTGCCCTTCTTATTCATTTTGTTTCATGCCCTTTTCCAGATAGTTATCTCTCATAATATTATGTGAAGTAAAAGTTATCTGTTGTGTAATTTAAAGCAGAGGACTGGATCTAGGGAAAAAGTCATAATGAGTGGGTAACCCAGACACAAAAAGGCAAACATTGTATACATGCACTGACATATGTTTGTTTTTGAGGTTTAGGTAAATATGCTTTACTACACATAACCACATATGTTATGTTTAAATTATGGGACTAGGCAGTCAGGTTAAATCTATCCAAGGAGTGGAATGGAATGCAGAGTTATGGGCTGGGATGTTGTGCAATGGAATAGGATCACAGTGTAAGAGGGTTAAAAGAGGAGTGAATAAAGGGTTTATGGAGAGGGAAAAGTAAAACTGAAGGCCAATTGGAGGTTCATATGGAGAAAAATAAAATAGAATCTGCCTAAATTGCATACATATATGAAGGCAATCTAAACAGAATTCCATATAACAGGGAAGATGAAAATGTAGCTGGACATCTCTCTATATTAAATGAGGTCTACAAGACTAGGAATAGGTTATATCTAACTGCATTATTGGTCAAACAAGTCCCATACAACACTCAAACAACCCATTCTACTGCTAAATATATTACTTGCTGTCCACATAGGTAAGGTAATATCGATGAAGACAATAATTATACAAATCACAGAAAATGAACAACTTGAACTGTTGCCTACCTAGAATTTTCAGCCCTACTGATTAGTATTCACAGGAGCTAGAAGGTATTATGCATGCTACCAGAGTAGAAAAATAAATTCCAAACCAGCTATCACTCTAGCATATACCTGCATAAAATAGGTGTTAGCATAGTACTGGCACAAAACTTCTGGGAATAACCAACCAATGTCTGATTGCCTTTAAGAATCACCCAATGAGATGAAAAACATATATGACACTGCTCTTATGGCCAAGAACATGAGAGGAGATAGATTAGGGTCCTATAGCAAAGTCAAATACTAGTATTATTCTAAAGTATCATAGCATAAAATTATTCCTAATGACATTCTACAGTATTCATAGATCAGTGGTTAACTCAGCCATTATCAGACATATTTCCTCCTTCATAAGGTAACTATAAATACAGAAATCTATTGCCAGACAATATGCAAAGAGTGAGACACAATGGAAGATTTAATCCTAAATGGGAACTCTGTAGAACAGGTGAAAGATAGAATGTAAGAGGCTAAAAGGAATAAGAGAACACTAGGGAATCTGGGCCTGCCTTTAATCCAAGACTGCCAGAAGCAGGCAGGTTTCTGTGAGATAGAGATCAGCCTGATCTAAAGAGCATGTTGCAGGAGTGTTCCAGGACAGCCAAGTTTACACTGAGAAACCATGTCTCAAAAGAAAATAAACACTAGGAAAACAAGGAATGCTAAAAATATCAATAGAAATAAAAAACTGATGAAACAGGTGAAACGCAGGATGAGACCAAGGTTTTAATAGCTACACATCATACAGGGGCTAAGATCTAGAACTTACATGGCATTGAATAAATTAAATGTCAGAGAAATATAAGTGCCAGTCAGCACACATATAGATGACAAAAAAAAGAAGTAGAGATGGCCAATAAATATTTTTAAAGTGGTCAATATTCATAGACATAATGCTAATTCAAATTAAAACCACTTTGAGTGGAGTGTGGTTTTAAAACACTTTTGAGAGGAGTATGTGAACAATCAAATCTGGAATCACAATTGTTACAGGAAAATTACTGTCATGTGAAACCTGCTGAGTTCCAAAGAGCTATTATCATTAAAACATATTCCAATGACAAGAAAGACGGCTCGGTTTGTAAAGGCTACATCCACATTCAAAATGACATAAAATACTGCCTTGTACCCTGTCTTCAGTGATGGTTAGAAACAAATAAATGTGTCTTCACAAAAACAAAATATTTCATGATCAGAGAGAGGAATAAACCTCCATCTTCTCTGTTCTTAAGCAGTTAGAAGAAAAGCCAGAGAAAAACCAAGTGTTTTTCTTTCTCTGCCTGAAGTTTTAAAGTTCCTGAGATCAGTTAGGGCTGAGCTCCCCCTGCTGGTCCAGAGGTCCTCTACAGGGAGGTTTGTGTCTGGGCTAATGCTGGAGTTCCCTCACTGTGCTTCTTGCACAGTAATATGTGGCTGTGTCCTCAGTGGTCAGAGAGTTCAGCTGCAAGAAGAACTGGTTCTTGGATGTGTCTCTAGTGATGGAGATGCGGCTCTTAAACGATGGGTTGTAATTAGTACCACCACTATAACTTATGTACCCTATCCACTCCAACTTCTTCTCTGGGGACTGTCTGATCCAGCTCCAGTAGTAGTAACTATCGGTAATGGAGTAACCGGTGACAGAGCAGGTGAGGGACAGTGATTGTGACGGCTTCACCAGGCCAGGTCCTGACTCCTGAAGCTGAATCTGGGACAGAATTCCTTCAGACAAAAAAGTGAGTTCTGTCAATCACATGTTGTCAGAACCCCACATGGACACATGTATGAAGTGGGAACACTCACCAGGAAGGGCTGTCACCAGGTAAAAAAGATCAAACAGTTTCATCTTCTAGGATACACCTCCTTCTCTTCAGAGGTCGGCCTCCTTGAGAGAGATGTGAGCTCCCACAGTACAGGAGGGCATTTAACATAGAGCTAAGAGATACATTTGCATGAGGGAAGTCAGGCTAGACTTTATAAATTAGAGGTGGAAACTACCTTACCTGGTTATTACAATATGGTCAACAGTGTCTCTGACTTCCTACAGATAGTGTCTGGAATAAGAGAGCATGGGTATTACACTCATCTTGTAGTAAACACATCTTGGCATTTACTTCTTAACCTACCCTCTCATCAATTTCATCTTTTCCTGTATTTTTAGGTCACAACTCAGTGCCAAGCTTCTGTTCACACTACATTTCCTGAGTTCTTGATTTTTGATTAGTATGCCCACACTGCTACTAATGTTATTCTCTTTTCTCACCCATGAGATGGTATTCTGATGTGTAACAATTTTTGCACACTGGTTACTAAAAATCTGACTGGTCTACACCTGGGTAGGAAAGTTGGTGCCAGAGAGTAAGCCTAGGAGAATTCTGAGAAGATGCAGGGCAGAGTTACAAAAAGTCACCAGGAGATGCAGAGGGAGAAGTACAGGATGGAGGACAAAGACAAGACCTATGTGGCAACATATAGAATTATAGAATTTTTTATTTATTTTGTAGGCTTCTTATTAACTCTTTTATTTATTTGTTTATTTATTTATTTATTAAAGATTTCTGTCTCCTCCCTGCCACTGCCTCCCATTTCCCTCCCCCTCCCCCAACCAATTCCCCCTCCCTCATCAGCCCAAAGAGCAGTCAGGGTTCCCTGCCCTGTGGGAAGTCCAAGGACCTCCCACCTCCTTCCAGGCCTAGTAAGGTGAGCATCCAAACAGCCTAGGCTCCCACAAAGCCAGTATGTGCAGTAGGATCCAAACCCTGTGCCATTTTTCTTGACTTCTCAGCAGTCTTCATTGTCCGCTATGTTCAGCGAGTCCGGTTTTATCCCATGCTTTTTCAGACCCAGTCCAGCTGGCCTTGGTGAGTTCCCAATAGAACATCCCCATTGTCTCAGTGTGTGGGTGCACCCCTCACAGTCCTGAGTTCCTTGCTCGCGCTCTCTCTCCTCTGCTCCTGATTTGGACCTTGGAATTTCAGTCTGGTGCTCAAATGTGGGACTCTGTCAGTGTCTCCTTTCATCACCTGATGACAGTTAATATCCAGGAGGATTTCAATAGTTCTTATTAACTCTTTCTTTTTGTTTCATTATTTTTTTAGTTGTTAAAAAAATAATAATAAATAAATAAATAAATAAATAAATAAATAAAATTTTCCACCTCCTCCCCGTTTCCCAATATCCCCCTCCTCCCACACATCGCCCCCTTCCCGCACTCCTCTCACCCTCTCCCTCTCCTCCCCACTCCATTCCCTCTCCCTCTTGAGAATGAAGAGTAGTCCAGATTCCCTGCCCTGCGGGAAGTCCAAGGTCCTCCCACTTCTATCCAGGTCCAGGAAGGTAGGCATCCAAACTGGCTATGCTCCCACAAAGCCAGTTCATGTATTAGGATCGAAACCTAGTGTCACTGTCCTTGGCTTCTCAGCAGCCTTCATTGTCCACCATATTCAGAGAGTCCGGTTTTATCCCATGCATTTTCAGTCCCAGTCCAACTGGTCTTGGTGATCTCTCAATAGATTAGCCCCACAGTCACAGTGGGTGAGTGCACCCCTCGCGGTCTTGACTTCCTTGCTCATGTTCTCCCTTCTTCTGATCCTCATTTGGACCTTGGGAGCTCAGTCCAGTGCTCCAATGTGGGTCTCTATCTCTTTCTCCATCCATCGCCAGATGAAAATTCTATGGTGATACATAAGATATTCATTAGTATGGTTATAGGATCGGGCCATTTCAGGCTCTCTCTCCTCAGCTGCCCAAGGACCTAGTTGGGTACATCTCTCTGGACCCCTGGAAACCCCTCTAGAGTCAAGGCTCTTCCCAAGCCTAAAATGGCTCTCTTAATTAGGATATATACTTCCCAGCTCCCATTTCCATCCTTCCATTATCCTAAACATCCCATTCCCCCATGCTCTCCCCATCCTCCCCTTCTCACTTGTCTTTCCCATTCTCCCCTTTCCCCCATCCCACTCTACCGCCCAGTTCCCAATTTTTGCCCAGCAATCTTGTTTACTTCCAATATTTAAAGGATAAGTGTATGTTTTTCTTTGCGCTCGGCTTCTTATTTGGCTTCTCTAGGATCGCGAATTATAGGCTCAATGTCCTTTATTTAGGGCTAAAAATCAATTATGAGTGAGTACATTGCATGTTCATTTTCTTGGGTCTGGGTTACCTCACTCGGGATAGTGTTTTCTATTTCCATCCATTTGCATGCAAGAAGTCATTGTTTTTGACCTCTGCATATATTCCACACTTTCTTCATCCATTCTTCCGTGGAAGGGCATCTAGTTTGTTTCCAGGTTCTGGCTATTACCAATGCTGCTTTGAACATAATTGAACAAATACTTTTGTAGTATGATAGGGCATCTCTTGGGTATAAATCCAAGAGTGGTATTGCTGGGTCCTGGGGTAGGTTGATCCCAAATTTCCTGAGAAACTGCCACGCAACTTTCAATAGTGGTTGCACAAGTTTGCATTCCCACCAGCAATGGATGAGTATACTCCTTACTCCACATCCTCTCCAGCAAAGGCTATTGTTGGTGTTTTTGATTTTAGCCATTGTGACAGGTGTAAGATGGTATCTCAAAGTTGTTTTGATTTGCATTTCCCTGATCACTAAGGAGGTTGAGTATGACCGTAAGTGTCTTTTGGCCATTTGAACCTCTTCTGTTGAGTATTCTCTGTTCAGCTCAGTGCCCCATTTTTAATTGGTTTAATTAACATTTTAAATTCTAGTTTCTTGAGTTCTTTATATATTTTGGAGATCAGACCTTTGTCTGTTGCAGGGTTGGTGAAGATCTTCTCCCAGTCAGTGGGTTGCCTTTTTGTCTTAGTGACAGAGTCCTTTGCTTTACAGAATCTGCTCAGTTACAGGAGGTCCCATTTATTCAATGTTGCCCTTAATGTCTGTACTGCTGGGGTTATATGTAGGAAGTGGTTTCCTGTACCCATATGTTGTAGAGTACTTCCCACTTTCGCTTCATCAGGTTCAGTGTTTTCAGACTGATATTGAGGTCTTTAATCCATTTGGACTTGAGTTTTGTGCATGGTGATAGATATGGATCTATTTTCATTCTTCTACAGGTTGACAACAACTTCTGCCAACACCATTTTTTGAAGATGCTCTCTTTTTTTCATTGTATACTTTTAGCTCCTTTATAAAAAATCAGGTGTTCCTAGGTTTATGGATTAAAATCTGGGTCTTCTATTCAATTCTTTCGATCGACTTCTCTGTTTTTATGCCAATACTAACCTGTTTTCAATACTGTAGCTCTGTAATAGTGTTTGAACTCAGAGACGGTAATGCCTCCAGAAGTTCCTTTATTGTATAAATTTGTTTTGGCTACCCTGGTTTTTTTTTCCACATTAAGTTTATTATTGTCCACCTTCCTAGACCAGGATGGAGGGGGAAGGATTTTGGACTTTCCACAGGGCAGGGAACCCTGACTGCTCTTCAGGCTGGAGAGGGAGGGGGAGAGGAGTGGGGAAAGGGGGAAAGAAGTGGGGGCTGGGGGGAGGAATGCGAGGAGGGGAGGGAAATAGGAGGATGGGAGGAGGAGAAAAAAATTTTTTCGATAAAAATAATAAAAAAAATTATACAACAACAACAACAAAAAATAAATCTGGTTATCCATCCAGCTCTGCAGGTCTCACTAGTAGGGGTGGTCTCTATGTTCCTGACTGTTCTCACCTTTATCCATTTACGCAGGTCTTCCAGGGCCTCCAGGTCCAACTCTTCTTCATTCCATCTGTTCCATCAATGGTCCGGGAGGAGCCCCAGGACCACGTCGTATTCCTCCACCAAAGCCACCTCGGTCCAAGCTACAGACACCTCAGAAGCCACCTCTGTCTCCACCTCTGCCACCTCGGGACATTTCTGCAGGACCATCGCGGACCATAAGTCTGCCTCATCCTCGCTGCAATCCACCAGGGCAGCCTCACCAGGTGAAAACAGAGAGCCACCTTGTGAAGGTTATTCTCTGCACCCCCCATCCCCACACAATCACATAAAGCTGAGCAGGTCCCCCTTTAAGATACTCAAACTCTCGGCTTTGAATCAAACAGAAAAAAAGCCCAGATTATACGATAGCAGTGGTTGTAGTGATAAAATTTCCCAGAACAAAGAAATAGGCTCCCACAAGACCAGAACATGAAGTAGGAACACAGCATTATTTGTGATAGCCAGAACCTGAAAACAACCTAGATGTCCTTCAATGGAAGAATGGATGAAGAAAGTGTGGAATATACACACATTAGAGTACTACTCAGAGGTCAAAAACAATGACTTCTTGAATTTTGCATGCAAATGGATGGAAATAGAAAACACTATCCTGTGTGAGGTAACCCAGACCCAAAAAAGATGAACATGGGATGTACTCACTCATAATTGGTTTCTAGTCATAAATAAAGGTCATTGAGTCAGATTTATTTTTTGAAACCAGAAAATGTTTTAAATTTATAATTCCAAGCCGGGCGATGGTGGCGCACGCCTTTAATCCCAGCACTCGGGAGGCAGAGGCAGGCGGATCTCTATGAGTTCGAGGCCAGCCTGGTCTACAGAGCTAGTTCCAGGACAGGCTCCAAAGCCACAGAGAAACCCTGTCTCGAAAAACCAAAAAAAAAGAAAAATTTATAATTCCATATTTAAAATGTAGGCCACAACACCACAATTATTACTGTCTGTACTTTAGTATTTTCACCATTTCTGAAGAAACATTAAAGCAAGTTAAATGGTAAAAAAAAAAAAAGTTTATTATTGTCCTCTAAAGGTCTGTGAAGAATTTTGATGGGATTTTGATGGTGATTGCATTGAATCTATGGATTGCTTTTTGGGAGATGCCATGCATTTCTTGTTCACACCTCATGTTTCCTGTTTCATCTCCTCTTTTCTCTGCCTAACTCTATGTACTCATTTATACTTCAGTCTCATGGAAATGGAAATACACTTTTCACTTTTAATCTCCTTCAGATTCATTGAAATTGTGGAATTTAAATCAGCACATGCATACTAATTGCTGAAAGAACACGATGGCATTTTATAATAGCACATATGTTCAGTATTCAACAGTTGATGGTTTGTAGAGTACAATATCATAGAGTATAAGGAGATAACAATTTGTGTAAAATTTCTTGTAGCAATTTCAAATTTTTATATTTTATGGTTAACCAAAATGAGGAAAATTGATGAACCAAATGTTAAATCTTTGTTTTGGGTATTGAGCCTCGTCTTATAAATCCACTTAATATTCCCTTTCATACTTTGTATATGTGGGTGTTTGTGTGTATATGTGTGTGTATGTGCAGTGTTTACAACTGTTCTGGGTATGTACAATTTGTACACAAGTGATTGTTCTTGTGTGTAAACACACATATAGAGACTAGAGGTAGATCTTTGGTTTAGTGTCTTTCATCTCGAATAATAACCACTCATTAGATTAGAGTTTATAAATCAATATGAATTTCATCAATTGGGCATTACTGGCATGTCAAAATGCTCCTATGATGCACATATTTGTCCCCAGTGTTGGAACTATAGATATCCACTAATATTCCATGCTTCTTATTGAATATTAGGGATCCAAATTTAGAGTGTGTTGGTCAGAAAACTATGTTACCAACTGAGCTGTTTTCCCAACCTTAATTTTCTTCTGCTTTGGTATATTGGATTGAAGCCAGGGCCCAAAATGAACTAAGTTAGAATTGTGCTACTGACCTATTTCAGCTGCCCCCTCTTATCACTCCTGTTGGTCATGAAATCATTTGTGCAGTGCCTTTCCTATGGCCATTTGGAAATTTTATTAGAAATACAGCAAGAATAGTTCAAAATACTCAGTTTTACTCAATAAAATGTATACAATAAGATAATAAGTGGAGACAGGATACTTTCATATGATAATTTAATTTCTTTGAATAGACCCCCAAGAAAAATATTTATAGGTCATAAAGCAATTCTATATTGATTTTATTAGAAATTCCCTTCATTCTTTTCCAGTTTCTCTAATGGGTCATGAACAAAGTCTATGATCTCAGATAGTATGCCAATATGAAACCACAGAATTGCATTCAAGTCCTGTTTTTTTGGATTACCACTTTATTGGACTCCTGTGCAGGCATTTGAGTGACCTGAAAAGAGCTAGATTACAAATATGGCCCTTCACATCATGTATAAGTATCTGAGCATTGTGAACATATAGTCCCCTCAGTTAGCCTCTTAAGAAATATGGATATTATCATTTTTAAACACATGGAGGAGGAATATATAGGTGTAATGTAGAGGAGAGTTTAATGGACTTCAGTGAACCTCAACATCAGTGAATTAATTTATCATAATTACATGATGATACAAGTCATGACATTATTACCTAAATTTCTGTTCCTGTGAAATTATCTCATGTTCTAGAAAAAAGAAAAGCACAATCTTTCTGTAACTCTTTCAAGCATAAAAGCAATGTTCCAATAATTTACTGTGATATTGATTCATCAAGAAAAAGATAAGGGAGATTCTTCAGAGGATGGCATACTTGGCTAAAGAACCTTATCTGATTTGTACTGAAAATCAACACTATGAAATGTTAATAAACCAAGAGAGGTCCTAATAACTACAATCCAGAGCTCATAGCAGTATTGGGCTTCCATTTGAATAATTTCCTCAAATCCAAATTTAGAGTAGCTTTTACTGTGGAAAATATACAAACAATGGCAGTTATTAAACATGTTCCATTTTAAACAAACTCCAGGTATTCTCTTATCAATAACATGTACCAGTCTTTCTTGAAGTATTACAGCACATTATTTTAAATGGAAGGAATTAATTCATGTAAGGAATAATGATGCTAGCAGAAGTCCTTTGTACCCAAAAGTACATGTGAGTGATACCATGGATATATTGAAACATGCTGGGACAGGACCGATTGCTATAAGGTAGGATGATATACTAATTCCATTCATGAGTAATATAGAGTGTCATGTGAACATCTTGGTCACAGATGATGCACTGTAGACAGAGCCAGTCATCCAACATCAATGGAAAATTTTACCAAAGAGGATGAAAAAATAGCCTTATTCAACATTAATATTTTATGTATTAAACTTTATGATAATATCCATTTAAGAATGAACACATACTCTGTTTGTCTTTCAGGGTCTTAGTTATCTCATGTAGGATGGATTTTTATAGTTCTATCCATTTGCCTATAATTTTCAGAATTTCATTTGTATTAAGTACAATTTTGTAAATGTGCATTTTCTTCATACATTCTTTGGTTAAGAGGCATCTAGTTGTTTCCAAATTCTTTCTATTACAGAATGCTGCTATGAACATAGTTGAGTAAGGGTCCTTAGCGTGTGCTCAGTTTTGTTGTATCCCTGAGATGCAGGGATGGTTCAACATACATACATACATAATAAAGTCAACTTATAACAAAAATTCATGCCTCATTATTATAAACTGAGAAATACTAGAAGTAATTCCAATTTCTAATTAAATTCAATTACTTCCATTAAAATTGAGCCCTTGAAAATGGCTCTGTAAAAAATATTTTCTGCTGTTGTGGAGGAAAATGATTCTGTTTCCAAAACACACTTGACAGCCACATGAAGAAGAAACTTAAGTTCCTAGTGATCAGAGGCCCACTTCTGTCAAATGCATACACCAGACACATATGTGGTGCATAAATAGAAATACAGAAAGACACACATACACAAAAACACAGATCTCTCTCTCTCTCTCTTTCTCTCTCTCTCTCTCTCTATATATATATATATATATAATATATATATGTAATATGTAATAAAATCTACATTTAAAATGTCAGAAATCAGACAGGCCTATCTATTACATGAAATGTTTGTAAAGATAATGTTTGTAATCCTATATACAGGAAAATAGTTGATAAAGAAATTAAAAGATACTCTAGAAAAAAATTCAAATTGATACTATTTTCAGAATAAAAGGCATTATGCCTAGAAATACATTTTTGTTTTTTATGGCAGAGTAGTACTCTAATGTGTATATATTCCACACTTTCTTCATCCATTCTTCCATTGAAGGACATCTAGGTTGTTTCTAGGTTCTGGCTATTACAAATAATGCTGCTATGAACATAGTTGAACAGATGCTTTTGTCATATGATAGGGCATCTCTTGGGTATATTCCCAAGAGTGGTATTGCTGGGTCCTGGGATAGGTTGATCCCAAATTTCCTGAGAAACCGCCACACTGATTGCCAAAGTGGTTGCACAAGTTTGCATTCCCACCAGCAATGGATGAGGGTACCCCTTCCTCCACAACCTCTCCAGCAAAGGCTATCATTGGTGTTTTTGATTTTAGCCATTCTGACAGGTGTAAGATGATATCTCAAAGTTGTTTTGATTTGAATTTCCCTGATCGCTAAGGAGGTTGAGCATGACCTTAAGTATCTTTTGGCCATTTGAACTTCTTTGTTAAGAATTCTCTGTTCAGTTCAGTGCCCCATTTTTTAATTGGGTTAATTAGCATTTTAAAGTCTAGTTTCTTGAGTACTTTATATATTTTGGAGATCGAATTTTGATGATGGAAATTGAAAACACTATTGTGAGTGAGGTAACCCAGACCCAAAAAGAGGATCATGGGATGTACTCACTCATAATTGGTTTCTAGCCATAAATATAGGTCACTGAGTCTATAATTTGTGATCCTAAAGAAGCTAAATAAGAAGGTGAACCCAAAGAAAAACATATAGTTATTATCCCTGCTATGGGAAATAGACAAGATTGCTGGGCAAAAAATTGAGACCTTGGGGGTGGGGTGGGATGGGGTAAGGGGAGATGGGAAGAGAAAAGTGAGAAGGGGAGGATGGGGGAAACTTGGGGAAACGGGATGATTGGGGATAAAACAAGGTTGGATAGAGTAGCAGGGAATCATATACCTTAATTAAGGGAACCACCTTAAGGTTGGTAAGAGACATGAACCTAGAGTGGCACCCAGGTGCCCAGGGCAATGTCCCCAGTTAGTTCCTTGGGCAGCTGAGGATAGGGAACCTGAAATGACCCTATCCTATAGCCATACTGATGAATATCTTGCATATTACCATAGAACCTTCATCTAGCGATGGATGGAGATAGAGACAGAGACCCACACTGGAGCATTTGACTAAGCTCCCAAAGTCCCAATGAGAAGCAGAAAAGAGGGAGAACATGAGCATGGAATTCAGGACCACGAGAGTATATAATAATATACTGTGTATAATAATAAGCCTATTGAAGAATAATAATGGAGTAGTCTCACTGACAATATTCTTCCAAAACTTAAAAAAACCTATGACTAATCCTAACAAAGAGGTTATGATAAAAACACTAAGCATTGGAAAAGTGTAGGATAACTTAGAACATGGAATGATCTTCCATATTAATAGATTGGTAGAACTAAGTTACACTATAAAGATAATCATTCTATCAAAGAAATTCAGAGATTAAATGCAATCCCATTCTAAATCACCTTGACATTTTCTATGTAATGGAAAAATAGATATTGTCTAAGGTTTAGTTTGGAGTCACAATTGAACCAAGATAGCATAAGCAATCTTGAGTAAACAGAATGTTGAAGGGATTACTGTATCATTTTTCAAATCGTAATTTACTATGGTAATAAAGTAAACTGGTAATGGCACAAAAATTGATGTAGATTAAAAAGCAAGCAAACTGAAAAATACAAACATGAATGTTTGTTACATATAACCACCTAATACTCAAAAGATTCCAAAATTGCATACTACAAAAAGATATCATCTTAAAAAAATGGTACTTTAAAAACAGTACAGATAGAGAATAAAAGAAATTAGACTGACAGAAAATGTATAACAGAAATAAATATTAAACCTGAGCTATTGAACTGTTGGAAGAAACAGAGGCCATACTCAACAAATTGTAATTGTGGGAAATAATCTTATGGACACAGCTACATGCCAAGGAGTTAAGGACAAAAACTTGACAAATGGGGCATCATAAAACTAAATTGCTCCTTCCAAAAAATTACATAATCAATTGAATAATGGAAAAGCCCACAAAGTGAGAGAAAAAATTGACAGCTATATATTATCACATACAATATAAACAAATTAAAACACTATGAATCAAAAATATTGACCCATATTAAAGAAGATTATGCTCTTACCAGATATTTGAAGAAAAAGGAAAAAAATCATGTGGATAATAATTTCTCAAGAAAAAGTAAATTGTCTTATTGGTATATCACATTTTCAAGAGGATAAAATTTCATAAATTTTTCAAAATAATTTTTCTACTATTTTCTACAGACATATAATTTAAATGTTTTTATGTATTTCTAGTCCTGTTAAAAATTAAAGATAGCTTTGGAGTTGGAATATGGCTCTCTCCTTCCCTAAACAAAAACATGCTTATTAAAGTAAAATCCAAGATCTCTGTCTCATGTCAGAAAAGCATATGGGAAAGAAGAAAAACAGATATTTAAGCACTATTATGTAGTCAATAAGCTCATAATAATTTGCTCATATTTAGGCTTTACAGCTTTTCTTAAGGTATGCTATTTGTAATTGAAACATATTAAGCTTTTTATCATGATATTAATAGTCATATAAAGTAATAACTTATTTTAGAAAAGGGCTTCATTAAGCTTCTTGTATATGATTTGGGATTGAGTGTCTATTAATTTTTAGCCATGAACCATAAGGAGGTCTAACAGTGACCTCTGAATATACAAAGGAATGATAGGGTCCCACAACTGTGAGTTCATCCAGGGCTGTGGTGACACCACCAAGTCGAAACACATTACCTAAAAATCATTTTTGAATTACAAACTTGCTCTGAACAATTTTTAAGTGGCTAGGTGTGATGATTCAGCCTAACAGACTACTCTAGCCAGGACTTGAGACAAGCACTACACTTCCAATTACACAAACTGGAGAAATTATGATACAGCTACCTCTATCAGGGCTTGATAATTAATCAAACTTTTATTTTCAGGATTTCCTAAAGATACAATTGAACCTAGGCACCAGAAGGCAAATTTAAGAATATGATACCCACTATGTTCATAGCATTATTATTTGAAATAAAGAGAACATGGAAATAACCCGAATGCCCCTCAACTGAAGAATAGATAAGGAAAATGCGGTACATTCACACAATGGAGTACTACTCAGTAGTAAAATACAATGACATCTTGAAATCTGCATGCAAATGGATGGTACAAGAAAAAAAATTGTGAGTGAGATTACCCAGACCCAGAAAGATGAACATGGTAGGTACTCACTCATAAGAGTATACTAGCTGTAAAGCAAAGGATGACAAGCCTATAGTCCATGAACCTAAAGAAGCTAGGTAACAAGGCTAACCCTAAGACAAAACATATATAGATCCACCTGGAAATGGGTAATAGAGAAGATCTCCTGTAAAAATTGGAACATGGAGTGGGGGGATACAGGAGGGTCAAAAGGGAAGCAGAGGGGAAAGGGTAGGGGGAATAGAACTTGAGGGAAAGAGATAGTTGAGATGGAGGAAGGACAGAGATGGAGAGAAAAGAAAGAGATATTTTAATTGAGCATGCCATTGTGAGACTGGCAAAAGACGTGGCACTACAGTAATTCCAAGGAATCCATAATGATGACCCCAGCTAAGACCCTAAGCAATAGAGGAAAGGGTGCCTGAAGTGGTCTTGTCCTGTAGACAGATTAATGAATATCATAAATGTAACCATAAAACTTCATCCAGCAACTGATGGAAACAAAGTCAGAGACCTGCAGCAGAGTGTTGGGTGAGCTCCCAAAGTCCAGTAGAAGCATAGGAGGAGTGATAATATGAGCAAAGAGGTCAAGACCACAATGGGGACATCTACTGCAACAGTTTACCTGAGCTAATGGATGCTCACTAACTCCAGTCAGACAGGAAAGGAAACAACATTGGACCAAACTGAACCATCTGGATGTGAGAGACAGTTGCATGGATGGGGCAGACTGTGGGGCCACTGGAAGTGGCAACAGAATTTATCCCTACTTCTTGTACTGGCTTATTGGGAACCTATTCTTTTTGGGAGGATACCTTACTCAGCTTAGATATAGTATGAAGAGCCTTGCTCTTCTCCAAAGCAATATGTCTTACTCTCGCTCAGCAGTTGATATCCAGTTATGCCAGCACCATTTGTTAAATATGCTTTCCATTTTCCATTTGATATTTTTGTTTTTGGTCAAAAATCTGGTATTCAAAGAAGTGTGAATTAATATCTGGGTCTTCTATTCAGTTCCATCGGTCCTCTCTGTTCCTATGCCAGTACGAGGCTGCTCTCAGTACTGTAGCTCTATAGTAGAATTTTAAGTCAGAGATTGTGATGCTTCCAGAAGTTTTTTTTTCCAGGATTGTTTTGTCTTTCCTGGGTTTCTTGCTTTTCATCATAAAGTTGAGTATTGTTCTTCTGTGGTCTGTGAAGTATTTTGCTGGGAATTTGATGGGCATTGCATTGAATCTGTACATTGCTTTCAGTAAGATTGATATTTTTACTATGTTAATTCTACCTACCAAAGAACATGGGAGAACTTTGCATTTTCTGGTGTTTTCTTCAATTTCTTACTTTAAAGATTTAAAATACTTGTTATTCAAGTCTTCTACTTGTTTGGTTAGATTAATCCAATATATTTTATATTATTTGTGGCTATTGTGAAGAGAGATATTTCTCTGACTTGCTTCTCAGACCATTCATCATATCTTTAAAGGAGGGCTACTAATTTTTTAGTTAATCTTGTATTCTGCTACATTACTGAAGTTGTGTTTATGAGTTGTAGAAATTCCTTGGTAGATGTTTTGGGGTCACTTATGTAAACTATTATATCATCAGCAAATATTGAGAATTTGATTTCTTCTTTTCTAATTTGCATCCTCTTGGTCCACTTTTGTTCTCTTATTGCTCTAGTTAGACCCTCAAATATCATAATTAATATTATGAAGAGTGTAGACAAAGTTGTATTGTTCCTATTTTCAGTGGAATCACTTTGAGTTTATCTCTATTTAGTTTGATGTTGGCTGTTGGCTTGCTGTATATTGCCTTTATTATGTTTAGTTATGTTCGTTGTATTGCTGCTTCCTCCAAAACCTTTATCAAGAAGAGATGTTGTATTTTATTGAAAGCTTTTTCAGCTTCTAATGTGATGATCATGTGATTTTGTTTTTCAGTTTGTGTATATGGTAGATTATACTGACAGATTTTTGTATGTTGAACCATTCCTAATCTCTGGGTTGAAGACTACGCTATCATAGTGAATGATTTTTTTGATATGTTCTCGAATTCAGTTTACTAGTATTTTATTGAGTATTTTTGCAACTATTTGTATGAGTGAGATTAGTCTGTAATTCTCTTTCTTAGTAATGTCATTGTGTGGTTTGGGTATCAAGATAATTTTAGCATCATAAACAGAGTTTAGCAATGTTTCCTCTGTTTCTATTATGTAGAACAATTTGAGGAGTACTGACATTAGTTCTTCTTTTAAAATCATATAGAATTCTGCTCTGAAACCATCTTGTCCTATACTTTTTTGCTTCAATACACTTGACTGTTTATATTTCTTTTGCACTTATAAGTCTATTTTATTTGCTTATATGGCCTTGATTTTATTTTGGTAGTGATATTTATCAAGGAAAGAGTCCATTTAAGTTTTTCAGTTTTGTTGAGTACAGGTATTCGATATATGACTTGTTGATTCTCTGGAATTCCTCTATGTCTGTTGTTATATCCAACTTTTTATTTTTGATTTTGATAATATGAATATTCTCTCTCTGCTTTTTGTCTCATTTGGATAATGGTTTGTCTATTTTGTTGAGATTTTTGAAGAACCAACACTTTGTCTCATTGATTCTTTGCATTATTTTCTTTATTTCTATTTTGTTGATTTCAACTCTAAATTTAATTACTTCCTCTTATACAATCATCATGGAAATATTTGCTTCTTTTCTTCTATAGTTCTCAGATGTTCTGTTAGATCACTAATTTAGGATGTTTCCTACTTCTTTATGAATTTTGGTGCTATGAAATTTCCTCTTTACACTACTTTAACTGTGTTGCATAAATTTGGGTATGTTATGTGATTAGTATTATTGAATTTTATGATGTCTTTAACTTATTTCTCTTTTTCTTTCTTGACCCCTTAGTGATTCGGATGAGCAGTATGAAATTTCTATGTGTTTGTGGGCTTTCTAAAACTAGTGCTGCCGTTGAACTCTAATTTTCAGCCCTGGTGATTCAATAAGATACATGGGGTTCCCACTTTATCTTTTATGGGGTACAGTGGTTTTGGTTTTATGTTGATATTTTTGATCCATTTGGAACTGAGTTTTGTGCATAGTGATAGATATGGATCTATTTTAATATTTCTACATGTTGATATTCAGTTATGCCAGCAAATTTATTTAAATCTTTCTTTTTCCATTTGACCTTTTTTTGCTTCTTCATCAAAAATCAGGTGTTCATAGGTGAATGGATTAATATCTGGGAGTTTGATTTGTCCATTGGTCCTCCTGTCTGTTTTAATGACAAAACCAGGCTGTTTGTAGTACTGTAGCTCTGTATTAGAGTTTGAAGTCAGGAATTGTGATTCCTTCAAAGTCCCTTTCTTTTACAGGATTATTTTTGCTAGTCTGGGTTTTTTGCTTTTGCATATGAAGTTGAGTACTGTTTCTTCAAGGGCTGTGAAGAATTTTGCAGGAATTTCCTTGGGCATTGCATTGAATCTTTAAATTGCTTCTGGTAAGATTTCCACTTTTACTATGTTAATTCTATTTAACCAAAAGCATTGCAGATCTTTCCATTTTCTGGTGTCTTCTTCAATTTTTTTCTTCAAAGATTTATAGGTCATGTCATACAGGTCTTCCACTTGTATGTTTAGAGTTGATGCAAAAAAAATGTTATGCTATTCGTGGCTATTGTGAAGTGTGATGTTTCTTTGATTTCATTCTCAGCTCATTGGTTCAGGAGAGAACTTCCTCAATGGTACCCTAGTAGCACAGACACTGATAGCAATGATTAATTAATGGGAGCTCCTGAAACTGAGAAGCTTCTGTAAGAAAAGTACATAGACAACAAGATAAAATAGCAGCCTACAGAATGGGAAAAGATCTTCAACAACCTTACATCAGACATAGGGTTGATCTTCAAAATATACAAAGAAATCAAGAAATTGGTCAACAAAAGAACAAATAATCCAATAAGAAATGGGGTACAGACCTACACAGAGAACTCTCAACAGAGGAATCTGAAAGTTTGAACCACACTTAAGGAAATGTTCTACATCCATAGCCACTAGAGAAATACAAATTGAAAGAATTCTGAGAGTCTTTCTTATACCTGAAAGATTGACCAAGATAAAAAACACTAATGACAACTTATGCTGGGTGGATGTTGGGTAAACGAACACTCCTGCATTACTGAGGGAGTGCAAACCGATACAGCCTCATTAAATATCAATATGGCATTGTCTCAGAAAATTAGGAAACAACCTTCCTCAAGACACAGGACTACCACTTTTGGTTATATATCCAAAGAATGCTCAATTGTACCACAAGGTCATGTGCTCTACTTTGTTCACAACAACATTGTTTGTCATATCCAGAATATCGAATAAACCTAAATGCCCCCTTGATTGAGGAATGTATAAGGAAAATGTGGATACATTTGTACAATAAAGAACTATATAGCAGAAAGAAATGACAACTTGAAATTTGCAGACAAATGCATGGATTTAGAAAACATCATATTGAATGAGGTAACCCAGACCCAGAGAGACAAATATCATATTTACTCAAAGGTGGCTTATAAATATAAAGTGAAGCAGCATATAATTCCCAGTCCCAGAGAACCTACACAACAATGAGGACTATAAAAGAGACCTACATGGATCTAATATACATGGGATGGTAATCAATTTTCCAGGTGACAGTGGATCTAAGGCTCAGATTGCTGCTCCTTGTAGTGCAGTCAGGACCACAGTTCCAATCATTGCAGAAGTTGCTTGGCACTCCCAGAGGTCACTCAGCAATAGTGGAGGTTGTTCTGCAATCCTAGAGGTCATCTGGGCCTGCTTCCACCTAGGTTTCTTGCTTGGGCATGCAACTGTGGATGTCATTGGCTTGGGTCTGCTCTGACTGAGGTCAATGCTCTGGGCCTGATCCTACTGAGTTCACTGTCTTGGATATCCTCCTTTGGAGGTGACTTACTCTGGCCTGCTTCTGGGAAGTTGCACCCTTGTACTTGCTCCTGTGGATGTCGCTGGTTCTGACCTGGTCCATCAGAGGTTACTGGTCCTAAACTGCTCCAATGTAGATGACTAGCTAAGTCCTTTTCCTGCAGAGATTGCTGGCTTTGGCCTGCTTCCGTGGAGGTTGCTGGCTCAGTCGTATTTCTCCATGTTTCTAGTTCAGGCCTACACGAGCAGACAGAGGTCACTGGCCTACTCTGCTGGAGATTGCCAACTTGGGTTGGCTTCTACAGATATCCCTGGCTAGGGCCTGCTTCCACTGTGGATGTTGGCTCTGACTCAGTCACACAAAAGTATCTGGCTCAGGTTTGCTCCCTCAGCAGTCACACAGTTGTTCCTGTTCCAGCAAGGTCACTGGTTTTGGTCAGGTCCTCTGGAAGTCAATGTGCTCTCCTGCTTTAGCAGAGGTTGCTGTCTTGGGTCTGCTACTACAGATGTTCCTGTCTCAGGACTGATCTGTCAGAGTACATTGACTCATGCCTGGCCCCACAGCTGTCTTTGTCTCAGGCCTGCTCTTTTGGTAGTTTCTCCCCCATACATGCTCCCGTGGAGGTCCCTGGCTTAGGCCCAGTAACATAGAAGGACTCAGGGTTCTTTGTCTCAAGCCTGATTTTTGGTAGTTTTTCCCCCATACCTGCTCCTGTGGAGGTCCCTGCCTGAGACCTGCTCCCACTGAGGTTTCTCCCTTGTACCTATTCTGGCAGAGATTGCTTGCACAGGCCTCCTGCACAGTTCTACTGTTAAATTATATGCTCATCAATGCTTTTGACTAACCGCTATTGAAAATGATTTTGTGTGTGTTATGACAACCATTTATCAAGAACAGAAAGTATAAGTTTGAAAAAATCCTCTAAAAGGAATATCAAAAATTGCTGATGAAATTATACAGATAATGGTTTTTAAACAATATTGTTTGTTATAATACTTATTATTTGTACCATTTGGAACCAGTAACAAGGGACCATCCTTTTACAACTGGGTTAAAGATTTCTGTAAATACCCTTCTATTTTTCTAAGAGATGCTTTCTGTGCTGTTCAATAAATACAGAAAAAAAAGATCTTTGTTAAGATTGTACCCACAATACACACATGAATATATGAACTCATTTACTGACATACACACATAGACACGGGGAGGAAGGAAGGAAGGGAGAAATAGAGGTGGGTAAATTGAAACAGAGATTCAGACTCAGACATTAGAAAAATAGTCACAAAAGTAGATATAGGGATAATAAAGTAGACAGTTCAAGTTTGGCCTTGCCCTATGTTAAATGACATCAAGGGGACATTTTTATTTATTTCCTTAATGTGATGTGGAAGAAGTATTGCTGAATATGTATTTATTATTAGTGTGTTTGAATCTGTACACTTAGAAACTTGTGTGAGGAACCACTAATGGAATAAATCTGCTTATTTGGTTGGGAATATTTAATGTATTAGTGAAATGTTTTGGGGCACCAGTCGTAGTAAAGGACAGACTGAACTCTTAATAGGGATGATCTTTTGACTTCCCTACTAACTGGGAGAAGATCTTCACAAACCCCGCAACAGACAAAGGTCTGATTTCCAAAATATATAAAGAACTCAAGAAACTAGACCTTAAAATGCTAATTAACCCAATTAAAAAATGAAGCACTGAACTGAACAGAGAATTCTCAACAGAAGAAGTTCAAATGGCCAAGACACTAAAGGTCATGCTCAACCTTCTTAGTGATTAGGGAATGCAAATCAAATCAACTTTGAGATACCATCTTACACCTGTCAGATTGGCTAAAATCAAAAACACCAATGATAGCCTTTGCTGGAGAGCATGTGGAGTAAGGGGAACACTCATTCATTGCTGCTGGGAATGCAAACTTGTGCAACCACTTTGGAAATCAGTGTGATGTTTTCTTAGGAAATTTGGGATCAACCTACCCCCAGGATCCAGCAATACTACTCTTGGGAACCTACCCAAGAGATGCTCTATTATACTGCAATAGCATTTGTTCAACTATGTTCATAGCAGCATTATTTGTAATAGCCAGAACCTGGAAACAACCTAGATGTCCTTCAATGGAAGAATGGATAAAGAAAGTGTGGAATATATAAACATTAGAGTACTACTCTGTGGTAAAAAAAACAATGACATCTTGAATTTTGCATGCAAATGTATGGAAATAGAAAACACTATCCTGAGTGTGGTAACCCAGACCCAAAAAGATGAATATGGGATGTACTCACTCATAATTGGATTCTAGCCACAAATAAAGGACATTGAGCCTATATTTCATGATCATAGAGAAACTAAATAAGAAGTTGAATCCAAAGAAAAACATATAGTTATCCTCCTGGATATTGGAAGGAGACAAAAATGCCAGGCAAAAATTGGAAATCTGGGGGTTGGGGTGCAGTGGGGGTAAGAGAAGATGGGGAGAAAAAAGTGAGAAGGGGAGGATGGGGAGAGCTTGGGGGAATGGGACAGTTTGCATGGAGGAAGGGTGGGTATGGGATCAGGGAAGCATATATCTTAATTAAGGGAACCAATTTACAGTTCACAAGAGACTTGTCTCTAGAGGTGTTCCCAGGTGTTCATGGAGATGTCCCCAGCTAGATCCTTGGGCAGCTGAGTAGAGGGGGCCTAAAATGGCCCTATCCTATAGCCATACTGATGAATATCATGCATATCACCATAGAACCTTCATCTGGCAATGGATGAACCTAGAGACAGAGATCCACATTGGAGCACTGGACTGAGCTCCCAAGGTCCAAATGAGGAGCAGAAGGAGGGAAAACATGAGCAAGGAAATCAGGACCGCGAGGGGTGTGCCCAACCACTGAGATGGTAGGGCTGATCTAATGGGAACTCACCAAGGCCAGCCGGACTGGGAATGATGGAGTGTGTGATAAAACCAGACTATCTGAATGTGGCGGACAAGAAGGACTTACTGAGAAGCCAAGGACAATGGCACTGGGTTTTGATCTTACTGCATGTACTGGCTTTGTAAGAACCTAGCCTGTTTGGATGCTCACCTTCCTAGACCTGGATGGAGGGCAGGGGAAGAACTTGGACTTCCCACAGGGCAGGGAACCCTGACTGCTCTTTGGACTGGAGAGTGAGGAAGAGGAGGAATGGGGGGAGGGGGAGGGAAATGGGAGGAGGCAAGGAGGTGGAAATTTTTAAGTAAAAATAAAAAAGAACACACATAAAGATGGAATATACACAGAGAGTCTGGATTATGTATACTATTGTACTTCCATTGAATATTTTGACTGCAGAGAAACAGATTTGAAAACTACTAAGCTAAGCAAACATAAATACTTGAAAGTTAACTTGATTTCAAAGTTTGAGTCTAAGAATATGTTGCTTTGGAAAAGAGGTTTTTCTTTTCCTTCCAGGGAGGATGAGGACATATGGATTAAGTACAGAAAGTTCACTATGAACACCCCCAAAAATACTATACCCAACAAAAAGCAGGAAGTAGTTTAGAGAGAACTATGCCTAGATTCCCAAATATTGTTTATACATGTTTGTTTTCATCCAAAAATGAAGATGCTATAGAGAATTGCATTGGTGTAGATCTTAGTTTATTGATAAAATTTAAGGTGAATTTTGTTATACTGTGTATATATATTTCTGGTCTTGATTAAGGTAATGTGTTTGTCCAGCTAATTTATAAACATAATGCATAATTAAGAAATATATGTTAACAGATAACCATCTATAATAGTCAAACTTGTAGTCATGTTAGTTAGGTTTTTCTAGATATATAGAGACATATTTCAGATAGATAGATATTATTCAAATCTTTTAGAGATTTTTAGAATATGACATTAAAAATATTTTAAGAACTTAGGACTTTTTATGACAGTATGACACATCTGCTCTTGGCGCCACCAATAACTTCAAGAGGAAGATGTGTACTATAGAGGCTAGTGATTTGATTAAGAAACTGCTCTGGCCTGGCCTGCTTGATGCTATGCTGCATAAAATGGACATAAAGGACCCACGGAGACATGACTGCTGAAGTTTTTTTTGTTGTTGTTTTTTGTTTTTTTGTTTTGTTTTGTTTTGTTTTTAGAGACAGGTTTTCTCTGTGGCTTTGGAGCCTGTCCTGGAACTAGCTCTGTAGACCACGCTGGTCTCGAACTCACAGAGATCCGCCTGCCTCTGCCTCCCGAGTGCTGGGATTAAAGGCGTGCACCACCATTGCCCGGCTAACTGCTGAAGTTTTAAAAGAAAGGTGAGGCAGTCCTTTGGCGTGGCTGCTTCATAAAAGAGACTGCCAGACATGCTGCTGAACACATAAAAAAGTGAGTAACTAACTGCCAATATAGGCAGAACTGTCTTTGAAACTTCCTGCTTCATGGAAAATTCTGCTGGACCCTATGGGCCAGTAGTCAGAAGATGGATGCCCCAACAGTATAGAAAAACTTTGGGTAACTATCCAGGCAGTGAGATATCTCTGTCATTTCTAGTTTCGAAATTTGCTCATAATACACTTTCTCTCTACTTAGGTAATATTAGATCTTTCTAGAGTCTTTGATGGAGTTGAAGAATAGATAAATATAACTATAGTTTTCTTAAATTATAAAAAATAAAGATAATATATATATATATATTATTATAACTGTAATTCTTGCTTGATAACTATTTTGTTATATGTAATTTTACTATGTTAAAGTTAAAAACTTTCCATTTTATTTAAACCAAAAAAGGGAGGTGATATGGTATTCTAATCTGTATGCTGTGAATACCATTGGTTAATAAAGAAACTGTCTGAGGCCTGTGCAGGGAATAATAGAGCTAGACAGGGGAAAACTAAACTGAATGCTGAGAGAAAGAAGGCAGAATCACAAGACACCCTGTGGCTTCCAGAGAAGAAAGACATGAGCTGTTAAGGTAGCACTTTACTGGTAGGCCACAAACTCCATAATAAAATATAAAATAATGGAAATTTGTTAATTCTAGATGCAACAGCTAGCTAACAATACATTTAAGTTATTGGCCAAGCAGAGATGTAAATAATATACATTTTGTGTGATTATTTCTGGTGTTTGTGCAGAGGGGACATGAACAAGCAGCATCTTACAACATAGGAATTCCAAACAGTCTCAAAAAAGGAAGAAGAAATATCAGAAATGTATTTCCTATTGAATTTCTTATATAATCTCTGCATGATTTCCTGCCAAATAATAATGAATTAAGTGATCCGTAATCACTGAAATGTTTAAAAATCTCCTCAGGAAGAAATATTTTTTTCTATCAAAGAAATTCTGGAGGCATCACAATCCCTGACTTCAAACTCTATTACACAGATACAGTACTGAAAATAGCCCAGTATTGGCATAAGAACAGAAAGGAGGACCAATGAAACTGAATAGAAGATGCAGATATTAATTCACACACCTTTGTACACCTAATTTTTGACAAAAAAATGTCAAATGGAAAAAAGAAAGCATATTTAACAAATGGTGCTGGCATTACTGGATATCAAAATGTAGAAGAATGAAAATAGATCTATATGCATCACCATATTTTTTAAAATTAGCTCTATAAGAGAAAAGAGTGTCAGGACTTGGTTTTACAATAGAGCAATTCTACAGTGAGATAAACTTTCTTCATGGTGACTGAGAGAGACTTTATCTGGATCATTTCTGTCATTGTATCATTCCCAGGAGAGTATCATATATTCTAGGAACTACCTTTACTTCTCCATGTCAGATCTTGTGTCATTATAGGAGAGGGTACTAACTGCCGTAAGAGATGGTCTCCTGAGTCCTGTATGTAATTAAATGAGAGGAGTAAACTCGGACTAGTGTCAGGAAACACCACCCTGGCCTTTCTGCCCCTGCACCTTAGGATGTGCATACTTAGTTTATTTTGGTTTTACTTTTTGCTGCCTTATGGCAAACATATTTAGAAATGCTCTTGTTCATATGGACTTTATATCATTTAAAATTCACAATTTACAATATCTGAATGCGTTTCACCTTTTTTTTTAGTTTGACAGAAAAGTGTCTTCAATTGCTTGATCTTCCTCACATGTAGTGATTGTTTTAAAAAGTTTTTTAGCTATTTTTATATTCTGTCAGCAATCCTGTGTAGGTCAGATAGGCTGACCTAGGAATCTTGTGTTACTGTGATGTATCAGGGTATGCACAAGGCACAATTTTGTGAAAGACAGAAGCTTTGACTCTTCTTAAGAAGGCTAGCTTATTCCTGCAAAAATCAGCCCTATGAATTCTGTGTGGGTCTACCCAGTTCAAATCTAACAATAACCCTCCATTCATACCACTCTTAGTCTTCCTGCTGATGTTTACCCAGAATATCTAAATAAGAGAACTTGTCTTTAATTTCAGCCTTGATTTTGTAATTTATATTTAAACAGGAGAGTTCTTGATAGTACTGACATGTTTTTTTTTTTTTTTACCTAATGATCATGGTGCCATTTTCCTTTTGGTTTTCCCTCAAACATTAATGCTGCTATAATCAAAAAACATGACATGATCTCTGCCTAAAATATGAAAAAACACAAAATGTCCATGTATTTTTTTCTCATGAAATTTCAATGACTAATATAGGGTACTTTGTAGTTGTCAGTTTACACTTTGTTCATTGGAGACTGTGCCTCATATGATAAAAGAGCACAAGAAGAACACATGATGTGTTGAGGACATTGGATCCCTTCACAGCATACATGTGGAGAAAATTCCAGAGAAAGTGTAAAAGAAATGCAGGTCAAACACCTGAGAAGAGTGCTTAATCTAATCATGTCTGCATAAATTCCTGGGATGAACCTGTATTCTGTGTCTTTTGCACCCCCTGGTGGCCCTGAGTGGCCTAACAGTGAGGTTTATGTCTGAGTTAGCACTGAAGTCCCATCACTGTGTCTCTAGCACAGTAATAAGTGGCTGTGTCCTCAGATCTCACACTGCGCATTTGCAGGTACAGAGTGTTCTTGGCATTGTCTCTGGAGATGGTGAATCGATCCTTCACGGATGTTGCATAGTTTGTTGTACTGCTGTCTTTATTAATCTCTTCAACCACTCCAGCCCCTTCCCTGGAGCCTGGCGAAACGAGTGCATCCAGTAATTACTGAAAGTGAATCCAGAGGCTACACAGGATAGTCTCAGGGATCATCCAGGCTTCACGAGGCCTCCCCCAGACTCCACAAGCTTCACCTCAGACTGGACACCTGTAAACACAGAGAATGTTTTTAGTAAATTGCCACTGAAGCTCTATCTTTTATATATCTTGTTCATGTTCACCAACACACTCAGTATCTCTTCTTCATAAATTACCTTTTTAAAAAGCAACAAGGAAAACTCAAATCAGCACCAAATCCATTGTGTGTTTTGTTTTCACTGCTGATCACTGAATGGGAAAACCTGGGCATTCAGGACTGATTCCTTTGTCTGAGCTTCAGAGTCAGGATTTATCTGGTTTTCATGAGAACAGATAGGCCTAATTTGCATACCTTCCTGCTATATAAGTTCTGTTGTTGGAACTAAGAGATAGCATGTTCTAATATGTTTGTAAATGTTCTGGGGAAGGCTAGCAGTAAAGACTCTAGGATATGGCTAACAAAAGGGGATTTTAGTATGTAAATTTATAATAAAATATGTAAATTTAATATAAGAATAAATGAAAAATATCATCTACCATGAGCAAGTAGGACTCATTCCAGAGATGAAGTAAAGTTTTACATTTGTAAAGTTACCAATGTAATTCATAACACAATCAGACTAAAAGACAAAATCCATATGATCCTATTGTAGGACTGAAAAATGAGTTTAACAAAATCTAATATCTCTTCATGATAAATGTCGTGAGACTCTAGGAGCACAAAGAATATACTTCACCATAATAAATGCAATACACTGGAAGCTCTCAACAAATGTCAACTGAAATTTAAAGAATTTATAAGCATTTCCACCAAAATCAGGAACAAGTTTATCCACTCTCTATATACCAATTCAAAATAGTACTTGAATTTTTATCTAGAACATTAATATAACTAAGGAAATAAAGTGGACAAAATTAGGAATGGAAGAACTCAAAGTATCTATCCTTGTAGATGATATGATTGAATATACAAGTAACCCTAAAATGCACTCTGAAAACTCCTACAACTAAGAAATATGATTATTAAGTATCAGGACATGATATAAATGCACAGAGATCAGTGACCTTTCTATATACATATGATAATGAAATTGAGATAGAACTTGACAAGGAAACAGTACATTCACAAGAGCCTCAAAAATATCTTGTGGTAACTCTAACCAAGTAAAATATTTGTACAATAAAAACTTTAAAATATTGAAGAAAAAATTGAGAAAGCTAATAGAGATGGAAAGATATCCCCCATAAATGAATTAGTAGGATTAATACAACTAAAATTCTCATTTTATAAATAGCAATCTGCAGATTAAATACATGCTTCAGAAAAATTCCACCACAAATATTCATAATTGAAAGGACAATGTTCAGATTCATATGAAAACAACAAGAACAAGAATTCAGGAAGTTAAAATAATCCTAATTAATACAAGAACTGTTGAAGGTATTACCATCCCTGACATCAAATCATACTATAGAGCTCTAGTAATAAAATTAGCATGGTCTTGACATAAACCTGGCATGTTTATCAATAGAAAGAAATTGAAGTCACAGCCGGGCAGTGGTGGTGCACACCTTTAATCCCAGCACTCGGGAGGCAGAGGCAGGCAGATCTCTGGGAAAAAAAAATGAAGTCACTTATGTAAGTCCAAACACCTACAGACACTTGACTTTTTTTTTTTTTTTTCGAAAGAAGCCATAATCCAACTAGAAATAAGAGGTAATTATCTTCAACAAATAAAGCTGGCTATATTGTTTGGGTGCATGTAGAAGAATGTAAAAAGACTGTAATAACTTTCATCAGGCGATGAAAGGAGACAGAGACAGAGACCCACATTGGAGCACCGGACTGAAATCTCAAAGTCCAAATCAGGAGCAGAACGAGAGAGAGCACGAGAAAGGAACTCAGGACCGCGAGGGGTGCACCCACACACTGAGACAATGGGGATGTTCTATCGGGAACTCACCAAGGCCAGCTGGCCTGGGTCTGAAAAAGCCTGGGATAAAACTGGTCTCGCTGAACATAGCGGACAATGAGGACTACTGAGACCTCAAGATCAAAGACTGTAAAAAGAACGTAAAAAGACTGGATCTATGGAAAAAGGCATACTGAGTGAGGTAACCCAGACCCCAAAATACAAACATGGTATACATGCGATTACATGAGGATGTTTTCTCTTGAGGTTTAGGTAAGTATGTTTTATTCCACGTAACCACACATGTTAGGTTTAAATTATGGGACTAGGCAGTCAGGTTAAATCCATCCAGGAAGTTGAAATGGAATGCAAAGTTATGGACTGGGATGTTATGCAATGGAATTGAATCAAAGTGCAAGAGGGTTAGAAGAGGGAAGAATAGAGGTTTTATGGAGAGGGAAAAGTAAAACAAAAGTCCAATTGGATGTTCAATGTGGAAAACAATGAAATAAAATCTGCCTAAATTGTATACATATCTGAAGGCAATCTAAATAGAATTCCATATAACAGGGTAGATGAAGATGTAGATGGACATTTCTCATAATCAAATGAGGCCTCCAAGTCTAGGAATAGGTTTTATATAATTGAATTATTGGCCAAGCAAGTCCCATGTAACACCCAAACAACCCAGTCTACTGCTAAATATATTACTTGGTGTCCACATAGGTAAGGTAATATTGACATAGGCAATACTTATACAAATCATTGAAAATAGATAACTTGAGCAATTGCCTACCTAGAGTCTTCACCCGTAGTGATTAGTATTCACAGGAACTGGAAGGTATTATGCATGCTACCAGAGTAGAAAGATAAATTACAGTCCAACTATTACTGTAGCCTATACCTGAATGAAGTAGGTGTTAGCATAATACTGGCACAAAACTCTGGGGAATAATCAACCAATATCTGATTTCCTTTAAGGATCACCCTATGAGATGAAGAACATCTATGACACTGCTCTTATTTCTAAGAACAAGAGAAGAGACAGATCCGGCAAAGTCAAATACTAATATTATTCACAAATTACATAGCAAAAATTTATTCCTATTGACATTCTAAAATATTCATAGATCAGTGGTTAGCTCAGCCATAACTAGACATATTTTCTGCTTCATAGCATAATTATAAGTATAGAAATTCATTGCCAGACAATGTGCAAAGAGTGAGACACAATGCAACAGTCAATCCTAAATGGGAACTCTGTAGAACAGGTGACAGATAGAATGTAAGAGTTGAAAGAGGAGTAAGAGAACAATAGGGAATCTGGGTACTAATTGTACCTGCCTTTTAATCCGAGCACTTGGGAGCCAGCAGTAGGTAGGTTTCTGTGAGATCGAGATCAGACTGATTTATAGAGCATGTTGCAGGAGTGTTCCAGGACAGCCAAGGTTACACTGAGTAACCTTGTCTCAAAAGAAAGAGAACACCAGGAAAACAAGGATTGCTAAAAATATCAACAGAATTATGCAACTAAAGAGAGAGATGGAAAGCAGAATGGGAGCATGGTTTTAACATCTACACATCATACAAGGGGTACAATCCAATTACATGGCATTGTAAAAATTAAATGTCAAAGAAATATAAGTGCCAAGCAGCACACAGATAGATGACATAAAAAAGACATACAATCATCAAAAAAATATTTTTAAAAGTGTTCAATATTCATAGACATCATGCTAATTCAAATTAAAACCACTTTGAAATACAAGCTTTCCCAAGTAGAAGTGGCTGCTATCAAAAGTCTACCAAATTTTTGGGATCCTGAGAGAAAGCTGTCCTCATATACAGTGGTGGTGGCAAAAATTAGTTCAACCATTGTAGAAATCTGATTGGAGATTTTGAAACCCTGTCTCGAAAAACTGAAAAAAAAAACACTAAAACTAGAACTAACATATGATCCTCATGTCTCTGTATTGGAAAAACACTCAGAGTATCTCATATCTTATGTAATTATATTTACAACCTTTTATTTGTTGCTGTTTTGTTTACTTCAGCAAAATATTAAAATTACCATGTTATTCATAAGCACACCAGAAAATAAAGTATATGAGTTACATATAATAGGAAAATATTGTTTATCTCCAATGAATAATGACATTACAATGTTTGTAGGAAATGATTGGATATGGAGTGTAAAATATTGGGGAGTGGTAGGTGAGTATGGAGAGGAAACTGAAATTTGTATTTAAAACATAAAAAAGTAACAAACCAAAAAGCAATAGATATAAAAGAGTAACTGAGGTCACATAAACACTGATGATAACCCAATTACACCTCATACAAAGAATCTAGACAAAGCCAGACTCACAAACACTCATACAAACACAAACAAACACACGTGTGTACAAAATAAATGTATCTGTGTTGCAGTTTAGTGTGAAGCTCTGGCCTCTGATAGTCTATTTTGATCTACAATCAACAAGAAAAGGACCCTCTACAACCACTCCATGTGGAATGAGACTGGGCACATTAGTTTCTTTATTCTAATTAGGCACTCTCTTGCTGGTTGAGGGAGATGAGCCTCAGATTTCTATTCGGAAAACGTTGCATATGGCGAATTTGCATATGATCAGGTAGTGATCAAACTTGGATATACAGTGTAATATACAAAGATCCATGATGTCTTCAGGTGGGTCAGCCAGTCCCTTTCCTTGACTGTTTTCCACGGCTTCATGCTGGTTGCTTTTTCACTCAAAGACACAGCTTGAGCTGGGTCTGCACAGTGATGTCCTCCTTTATGCATCTAATAGTCCCAGTGTCTTATCCTACGTAACAGGGCAAATGTGATCTATGACTTCCATTACTCATGTGTCTGTCATATTGTGTGCTCAGAATCAGTGACTTTTCTTTCCAGTGGTTAGTACCTCTGCACACTGGTATTTCTTCATCATTGCTTCCCTGCATAATGCTCCTAATATGAAACCAAATATTGCATTCAAGTCCTGTTTTTTGGACCACCAATTTATTGGACTCCTCTGCAGGCAACTGAGTGCCCTGAAAACAGCTAGATTACCAATATGGCCCTTCACATCATGAAAAGGTATCTGAGCATTGTGCAATGTAGTCCCCTCAGTTAATCTTTTAACAAATGTGGATATTATCACCTTTTAAACACATGGAGGAGGAATATGTATGTGTAATGAGGACAGTTTAATGGACTTCAGTGCACCTCAAACTCAGAAATAGACACTACCTCAGAGTAAAGGGTTGGGAAAAGGTTTTCCAATCAAATAGACCAAAGAAATAAGCGGGTATGGCTATACTGATATCTAACAATATTGATTTCAAACTAAAATCAACCAGAAGAGATGGAGATGGACACTTTATACTCATAACAGGAACAATTTATCAAGAGGAAGTCTCAATCTTGAATACTATGCCCCAATATAAAAGCTCCCACATATGTAAAGGAACATTACTAGAACTTAGAGCATACATCAAACCCCAAACTCTAATAGTGGGAAATTTCAACACTCCGCTCTCACCAATGGATAGGTAAATCAGACAGACACTTAACAGAGAAATAAGAGAACTAACAGATGTAATGAATCAAATGGACTTAACAGACATCTATAGAATATTCCACCCAAACAGAAAAGAATATACCTTCTTCTCAGGATCTCATGGGACCTTCTCAAAAATTGATCACATAATTGGTAACAAAGCAAACATTCATATAGATACAAAGAAATTGTAGTAACCACCTGTATACTATCAGATCACCATGGAATAAAGTTAGAATTCTACAAAAATTCTAACCCCAGAAAGCCTACAAACTCATGGAAACTGAACAGTCAACTACTGATCCACCCCAAGGTCAAGGAACAAATAAAGAAATAAATTAAAATCTTCCTTGAACTCAATGAAAATAAAGATACAACATATCCAAACCTATGGGACACTATGAAAGCAGTGCTAAGAGAAAAGTTCATAGCACTAAGTGCCCACATAAATAAAACATGAAAGCTCACCTTAGGGACTTAACAGCACAGCTGAAAGCTCTAGAAAAAAAATCAGATTCATCCAGGAGGAGTAGAAGACTGGAAATAATCAAACTTTTCTTATAACTGAAAGATTGATCAAGATCAAAAACACTGATGACAACTTATGCTGGAGAGGATGTTGGGTAAAGGGAACATTCTTGTATTACTGGAGGGACTGCTAACTGATATAGCCCCTTCAAATGTCAATATGGCATTGTCTCAGTAAATTAGGAAACAACCTTCCTCAAGACCCAGGAATACCACTTTTGGTTATATATGCAAAGAATGCACAACTGTACCACAAGGTCATGTGTTGTATTATGTTCACAGCAACATTGTTCGCCATATCCAGAACATGGAATCAACCTAAATTCCCCTTGATTGAGGAATGGATAATGAAAATGTGATACGCTTACACAATGGAGAACTATATAGCAGAAAAAATGACATCTTGAAATTTGCAAGCAATTGGATGGATCTAAAAAACATCATATTGAATGAGGTAACCCAGACCTAGAAAGACAAATATCATATTTACTCAAAGGTGGCTTTTAGACATAAAGCAAAACAGCCTATAATTCCCAGTCCCATAGAACCTAGACAACAATGAGGACCATAGGAGAGACATACATGGATCTAATATACATGGGATGGTAATCAATTTTCCAGGTGACAGTGTATCCAAGGCTCAGATTGCTGCTCCTTATTGTGTAGTCAGGACCACAGTTCCAATCATTGCAGGAGTTGGATGGCACACCCAGAGGTCACTCAGCATTACCGGAGGTTGGTCTGAAATCCTGTAGGTCATCTGGGCCTGCTTCCACAGAGATTTCTTGCTGGAGCCTGCTCCTGTGGATGTCATTGGCTTGGGTATGCTCTGACTTAGGTCAATGCTTTGGGTCTGATTCTACAGAGTTCACTGTCTTGGGTCTCCTTCTTTGGAAGTGACTTACTCTGACCTGCTCCTAGGAAGTTGCACCCATGTACTTGCTCCTGTGGATGTCGAATGTTCTGACCTGGTCCATCACAGATTACTGGTTCTATCCTGCTTCCATGGAGTAGACTGGCTAGGTCCTTTTCCTACAGAGGTCGCTGTCTCAGGCCAGCTTTCATGGAGGTTGCTGGCTCAGTCCTATTTCTATAGGTTTCTGACTCAGGCCTGCACCAGCAGACAGAGGTCACTGGCTAGGGCCTACTCTGCTGGAGGTTGCTGACTGGGGTCTACTTCCACAGATATCTCAGGCTAGCGCCTGATCCCACTGTGGATGCCGGCTCTGACCCAGTCACACAGAGGTCTCTGGCTCAGGTCTGCTCCCTCAGCAGTCACACAGTTGTTCCTGTTCCTGCAAGGTCACTGGTTTTGGTCTCATCCTTCGGAACGCAATGTCTCTCTCCTGCTCTAGCAGAGGTTGCTGGCTTGGATCTGCTACTGCAGATGTTCCTGGCTCAGGACTGCTCTGGCAGAGTACACTGTCTCAGGCCTGGTCCCACAGGGTTTTTTTTTCCTAAGGCCTGCTCTTTTGGTAGTTTCTCCCCCATACCTGCTTCTGTGAGAACTGCTCCCACTGAGTCTTCTCCCTTGTCCTGTTCTGGCAGAGATTGCTGGTTCAGGCTTTGTGCACTGTTCTAATATTAAATTATAAGCTCTTCAATGCTTTTGACCAAAGGCTACTGAGAGGGGAGGGGAAGGAGGGAAGAAAGGGGAAATAGAGGTGGATAAATGGAAACAGAGATTCAGACTCATACATTAGAAAAATAGTAAAAGTAGACACAGGGAGAATAAAGTAGAAAGGTCAAGTTTGGCCTCGTTCTATGTTAAATGACATTAAGGGGAAGTTTTTGATTTATTTTCTTAATGCAATGTGGATGAAATTTTGCTGAATATGTGTTTATTATTAGTGTGTTTGAATCTTTACATTTAGAAACTTGTATGAGGAACCATTAATGGAATAAACCTGCTTATTTGGTTGGGAATGTTTAATGTATTAGTGAAATATTTTGAGCACCAGTGGTAGTAAAGGATACACTGAAATCTTAATGGGGATGATCCTTTGTGGAGGATATTGATTTGGTCATAATTGTCATCAAAAGCTATGAGATTCTAAATATTTTCCAAAGCTTCCTCCTTCATCTTTCTGAGCTGTAGAAAGTTTCCACAGTAAAGGGAAATTTGTACTTTTCAGGTCTAAAGTAGGTGGACCTGTGCCCTAAAAGCAGTCTTTTATTTCCTTGTTTCCCTTCCTGTAAATGGTTCTGTTGGATTCTCTTTCAACTTTCAACACAAGAAACAAGCAGTTTCTGTGGGATACTTTTAAGAGTCTGGGCAGTTGGGAAATAAACAAACAGCCTCCCACAACAAATGGTACAATGACATGAGGCTGACTACATCCGTGTAAAATTTGAGAAAGCTTGGAAGAATTTCTAGACACAGAAAAACAAAGTTTAGCTACATATTTTTTTTCTGTCAGCATGTGGCAGGTCTTTTAAGAGAGGTTTTCCTGATTGAACAATAGCAGAAACATAGGCATTGAGTTTTGAAATGATGGCTTTCTGGGCCATGCTGCCTGCACAAACTCTGACTCTTTCAGCAAGCCAAGCATTTAAATACAGTTTGTGGGCACCATGATGTAAGTTACTTGTTGGCAGCATGAGCCAACTTGTAATCAGATTTGAGGTGGTGAGGACTTCTCCAACCCAGCAGTCTCAGAGGCAGTGAACAGACTTCCATCATGTTGGACTGGGTAGAGCAAGCAGGCAGGGCCTTGTTTGTCTCAGCAATGCCACTGCTTAGGATTTTAAGAAGCACTTAGCATTTTAAGAAGCATTCCTGGACAGAAAATGATTAAAATACACAATAAAGGCATATTAATATTTAAAAAAAAAGACCTCTAAATGATTCACAGTTTTGGATAAATGCACATAGGCTTGGGAGAGAAAAGAAAAAGAATATCGACAGTTATAAAAGAAAGTAAATTTTTTTAAAGGTAAAGTTTTTAAAGTGACAGAGTACAGACAGGAATAGATTAAAGTAATAAAGGAAAATAAGCCACATAAAGATGGAATATACATAGAGACTCTGGATTATATATAATATTGTGCTTTCCTTGAATATTTTGACTGCAGAGAGACAGTTTTGGAAACTACTAAGCTAAGCAAACATATATAATTTAAAGTTATCTTGATTTCAAAGTTTGAGTCTAAGGATATGTTGCTTTGGAAAAGAGGTTTTTCTTTTGATTCCACAGAGGATGAGAACTTGTGGATTAATTCCAGACTAATATGGGTTGATGGAACCACCAAAAGTTCACCATGAACTCCCCCCAAAATACTTCACCCAACAAAAAGTAGTAAGTAGTTTAGAGAGAACTACACCCAGATTCCCAAATATTGATTGTTTATTTTCATTTAAAGTGGTATAGGTTGTAGAGATTTGCATTGGTATAGATCTTAGTTTATTGATACAAATTTAAGGTGAATTTCATTATACTCTGTATATGTATTTCTGGACTTGATTAAGGTATTGTGTTTGTCCATCTAATTAAAAAATGTAATGCATAATTAAGAAATATAGGTTAATAGATAACCATCTATAATAGTCAAACTTGAGTCATGTGAATAATGTTTTCTAGATATATAGAGACATATTTCAGTTAGTTAGGTATTCTTCAAATATTTCAGAGACCTTCAGAATATGGCATTAAAATATTTTAAGAACTTAGGACTTATTATGACACTATGACAGGTCTTCTACTGGTGCCGCCAATAACTTCAAGAGGAAGATGTGAACTGCAGAGGCTCCTTATGGAATTTGCTAGCTATTTGATTAAGAAACTGCTCTTGCCTGGTCTGCTTGATGCTATGCTGCATAAAATGGACATAAAGACGCACAGAGACATGACTGCTGATGGTTTTTTTAAAGGTGACTTCCTTGCTCAAGTTCTCCCTCCTTCAGCTCCTCATTTGGGTCTTGGGAGCTCAGTCCAGCACTGCAATGTGGGTCTCTGTCTCTATCTCCATCCATCTCCAGATGAAGCTTCTATGGTGATATGCAAGATATTCATCAGCATGGCTATAGGAAAGGGCCATTTCAGGCACCCTCTCCTCAGCTCCCCAAGGAACTAGCTGGGAACATCTCCATGGACACCTGCGATCCCCTCTAGAGTCAAGTCTCTTGCCAACCCTAAAATGGTTCCCTTAATTAAGATATCTTCTTCCCTGCTCCCATATCCACCATTCCTCCATCCCAACCATCCCATTCCCCCAGGGTCTCCCCATCCTCCCCTCATCACTTTTCTCTCCCCATCTCCCCCTACCCCTAGCCCACTCCTACCCCTAAGATCCCAATTTTTACCTGGCAATCTAGTCTACTTCCAATATCCAGGGGGAAAACTATGCTTTTTTCTTTGGGTTCACCTTCTTATTTAGCTTCTACGGATCAAGAATTATAGGCTCAATGTCCTTTATTTATGTCTAGAATCCACTTATGAGTGAGTACATACGAAATTCATCTTTTTAGGTCTAGGTTATTTCACTCAGGATAGTGTTTTCTATTTCCATCCATTTGCATGAAAAGTTCAAGATGTCATTGTTTTTAAAGCTGAGTAAAACTCTAAAGTGTATATATTCCACACTTTCTTCAACCATTCTTCCAATGAAGGGAATCTAGGTTGTTTCCAGGTTCTGGCTATTACAAATAATGCTGCTACGAACATAGTTGAACAAATGCTTTTGTAGTATGATAGGGCATCTCTTGGGTATATTCCCAAGACTGGTATTGCTGGATCCTGGGGTAGGTTGATCCCGAATTTCCTGTGAAACGGACACAATGATTTCGGAAGTAGTTGCACAAGTTTGCATTCCCACCAGTAATTGATGAATGCACCCCTTACTCCACATCCTTTCCAGCAAAGGTTATTATTAGTATTTTTGATAGGACTGCGAGGGGTGCGTCCACCCACTGAGCGGGTCGGGCTGATCTAATCGGAGCTCACCAAGGCCAGCTCGACTTGAACAGAAAAAGCATAGGATCAAACCGGACTCCCTGAACGTGGCTGACAAGAAAGACTGACTGAGAAGCCAAGGACAATGGCACTGGGTTTTGATCCTACTGCATGTACTGGCTTTGAGGGAGCCTAGTCTGTTTAGATGCACACCTTCCTGGACCTGGATGCAGGGTGGAGGACTTTGGACTTCACACAGGGCAGGGATCCCTGACTGCATTTTGGAGGGGAAGGAGATTGGGAAAAGGGGAGAAAAATGGGAGGTGGGAGAGCGGGCCAAAATTTTTAATAATAAAATAAATTAAAAAATGGTGAGACAGTCCTTTGGGGTTGCTGCTTCATAAAAGAGACTGCCAGACATGCTGCAGGACACATTAAAAAAGTGAGTAACAAACTGCCAATATAGGTAGAAATGTCTTTGAAACTTCCCGCTTCATGGAGAAGTCTGCTGGATACTATGGACTTGTAGGCTGAAAATGAATGCCCCAACAAGTATAGAAAAACTTTGGGTAACTATCCAGGCAGTGAGATCTCTCTGTCAATTCTAGTTTTGGAAGTTGCTCACAATGCATTTCCTGTTTACTTAGGTAAGATTAGATTCTTCTGGTGTCTTTGATGGAGTTGAAGAATAGATAATTATAATTATAGTTTTCTTAAATTATAAAAAAATAAAAAGATAAAAAAATATATATAAATATTGTAACTGCAATTCTTCCTTAATAACTATTTTGTTATATGTAATTTTACTATGTTAACGTTAAAACTTTCCATTTTATTTAAACAGAAAAGGGAAGGTGATGTGGTATTCTAATCTGTATGCTGTGAATACCATTGGTTAATAAAGAAACTGTCTTGGGCCTATGCAGGGAAGAATAGAGGTAGCCAGGGGGAAACTAAACTGAATGCTGTGAGAAAGAAGGCAGAATCACGAGACAACATGTAGCTGCTAGAAATGAAAGACACGAGCTGTGGGGTAGCACCTTGCCGGTAGGCCACAAACTCCATAGTAAAATATAAACTAATTAAAATGGGTTAATTCTAGGTGTAATATCTAGCTAACAATACACTTAAGTAATTGGCCAAGTAGTGATATAATTAATATACATTTTGTGTGATTATTTCTGGTGTTTGTGCAGATGGAAAATGAACAAGCAACATCCTACAACATGGGACTTCCAAACAGTCTCAAAAATGGAAGAAGAAATATCAGAAATATTTTTCCTATTGAATTTCTTATATAATCTCTGCATGATTTCTTGCCCAATAGTAATAAAATAAATGATCCATAGTCATTTTTAAAAAACTCCTAAAGAAGAAATATTTTTTTTCCATTAAAGAAATTCTGGAGGCATCACAATCCCTGATATCAAATACTATTACAGAGCTGCAGTACTGAAAACAGCCTGGTATTGGCATAAGAACAGAAAGGAGGACCAATGCAACTGAATAGAAGATCCAGATACTAATTCACTCGCCTTTGAACACCTGATTTTTGACAAAAAAAAGCAAAGAATATCAAATGGAAAAAAAGCCTATTTAATAAATGGTGCTGGCATAACTGGGTATTAACATGCAGAAGGCTGAAAATAGATCCCTATCTATCACCAGGACAAAGCTCAAGTGATGGAGGTGGGTCTTTTATCTGATCTGTTGCTTTCATTGGTTAACTAATAAAGAAACTGCCTTGGCCCTCATAGGACAGAAAATTAGGTAGGCGGAGTAAACAGAACAGGATTCTGGGAGAAAGAAGCTGAGTCAGTGAGTCGCCATGATTCTCCCACTCCAGCCAGATGCAGGTTAAGATCTTTCCTGGTAAGCGCACCTCGTGGTGCTGCATAGATTATTAGAAATTGGTTAAGAGGCTAAAACTAATGGGCCAGGCAGTGTTTAAAAGAATACAGTTTCCGTGTAATTATTTCGGGGCATAAGCTAGCCATGCCGGCGGCCGGGTGACAGGGATGCAGCCCCACCGCCTCTCCTACTACAACACTCAAGTCCACGTGGATCAAAGACCTCAAAATAAATCCAGTCACACTGAGCCTCATAGAAGAGAAAGTGGGAAGTATACTTGAATGCATTGGCACAAGAGACCACTTCCTAAATATAACACCAGCAGCACAAAACTGAAAGAAACAATTAATAAATGGGACCTCATGAAACTGAAAATCTTCTGTAAAGCAAAGCACATGGTCAACAAGACAGAACAATAGCCTACAGAATGGGAAAAGATCTTCAACAACCCAACATCAGACATAGGACTGGTCTTCAAAATGTACAAAAAATCAAAAAAAAATGATCATCAAAAGAACAAATAAGTACAATAATAATTGGAGTACAGACTTAAATAGAGAACTCTCAACAGAGTAATCTAAAATCTCTGAAAGATGCTTAAAGAAATGTTCAACATCCTTAGTCATAAGAGAAACGCAAATCAAAACAACTCTGAGATCCCAGCTTACACCTTTAAGAATGGCCAAGATCAAAATCACTGATAACAACTTATGATGGAGATGTTGTGGGGTAAAGGAATACGTTTTCATTGCTGGTGGGAATGCAAGCTGGTACATCCCCTTTGGATGTCAGTGTGGAGATTTCTCAAACAATAAGGAAACATCCTTCCTCAAATTCCAGTAATACCACTTTTGGGTATATATCCAAAGGATGCTCAATTGTGCCATAAGAACATGTGCACATCTATGTTCATAGCAACATTGTTTGTCACAGCCAGAACCTGGAAAAAAACCTAAATACCCCTTGATCAAAGAATGGATAAGAAAAAATGTGGTACATTTAAACAATGGTACATTTACTACACAGCAAAAAAAAAAAAATAATGACATCTTGAATTTTGCAGTAAAATGGATGGAGCTAGAAAACATTGTTTTGAGTGAGGTAACTCAGACACAGAAAGACAATTATCACATGTCCTCACCTGTAAGTGGTTATTAAACATTAAGCAAAGAAAACCAGCCTAAAAATCACAATCCCAGAGAACTTAGACAAAAATGAACACACTAAGAGTGACATACATAGATCTAATCTACATGGCAAGTAGAACAAAACAAGATCTTCTGACTAAACTGAAATAATGAGGACTTTTGGGGGATGATTGAAGGGGAAAGGAGAGACAAGGAGGGGAGCAGGGAAAATGCAGAGCTGAATAAAAATCAATTAAAAAAAGAAGTTCAGCATAATCCTGCACTTAAAAATCCTGCATTCTCCATATATAACAATTTTAAAAAAGTGTTACAGAGAATGGAAATGAGAGTATTTTCACTGCATGAATAGTAGATGCATGCCAATTATGCATGATAGGATACCTTTTGAGTGGCAAACTTTATGAAAAACCTCACTATCTATCAGTTTAATCGGTGCATTCAGTACAGTATCAACATAGCCCTATCCAATGCAGCATATAACCAAATGCAAGGAATACTCTAGCAATTACTTATTATCAAATTGTAGGATAAGGAGACCTCTAAACAGTTGCCCAATAGTTTGCCACTCCTCATATGGTTAATGGTCAAAGTACCCAAGCTGATATTAAAAGCTGGGAATAAAGTTTCTGATAATAATACTTCAACAGGCAATGTTCTGATTATAGACAGAAACTTTAGGGCCCTTCATGGCTTTCTTGATTGTATAATACAAGTATTATTTAGGAAGAAGGAAAGTAAAGAATGTGATTCTTTCTTGTTTTTTTTTTTAATTATAAGAAGCTTCATGCTGTAGGTACTAATATTCTCATAGTATTACTGATTTGATAAAACCATGGCAAAATATTGGCACAGGGGAGCAGAAGACTCATATTATGTCAGTATCCTTGTGTTCTCCTTTGTGTTTTAAAAAATGTATGTTTGTATTGGAGGAAAATGTTCATTTCTACAATCTTTGCAAACAAAACTTGGTACTTAAAATCAAATTAAAATAAAACACCTCCCTCTAAAACACCTCCAAAATATAAAACTCATTTTCACTGTTCTTGTTGATGTTCATCTAAAACTGGTGAAAGACACAATCCAGCTTCAGAAATGTGGGGAATGAGCACAACACAGGGCTGGTGAGGACAGACTTCTTCCTCTTACATTCAATCTCAGCTTGGAATCCCACTACTTTATTCAGCAGGCCATCCTTAAAAATGAAGATAGTCTGTAGGTCTCGCTTGGCCAGTCTGGATGTCCATCCAGTTCTTCATTCCTAGAAATCTTATATTTGAGTAGTTAATTCTTTCTGAATAATCTTTAGATTGTGATTTTCCATGATGGTGACAGATATTTTCAATGGAGAGGCAGATGTTCAGAGCAGGTTCTGAGGAACTGCAACAATTATGCATGCTGTCCCTCCTTGTTGGTAAAATTATGATTGTTTGGGGGCTATTATTTCAGACAATATTTATCACACTTGATTTGTTCAAATTTTTCTAATGTTCAGAGAGAGTTTGACAAAAATATCCCACAATTTAATATATGTCTTGTTAACTGAATGGAGTGGTTGTTCACTTAAGTGGGGGATATGATAAAATTCCATTTACACTGTTGATTTTGTTTTAGTACATAGGTGAGGCACTGTGTTCCATCATCTATATTTGGGTTAGAATTATATTCCTATGATAATATTGGAATGAAATCACAAATCAATGAACAATCTCTCAAGGTGAAGGTCCAAGTATATCTAAACACAAACTTTTCAATTCTCTTCTATGTCAGAGACATAGACTCATTTAAAGACATTAATAATCAGTGTGAATATGAATATTTAGTTGATATGATGTTTAAAATTCTACTACCAACTGATATATTTTCTTGTAAAAAATATTTTGTCTTTGCAAGTCAGTAAATATTGACAACAGAGTTTTTATATACATTCCCTCCTACACAATTGACAGCAGGACATACCCTGCTGTGAATTACAGAGTTGGTAATACAGCAGTAGTGATATGCGGAGCCCCAAAATGCAATATGTATCATTCTGTAGGCATCCCAGAAACTGGTTTGTGTTAACAGACTAGGATGTGCTCCAACATACAGAGAGGAGTGTGTAAACAATAAAAAAATGGAATCACAATTGTTACAAGAAAATTACTGTCATGTGAAACGTGCTGAGTTTCAAAGAGCTACTATCATTAAAACATGTTCCTACAACCAGAAAGATGGCTCTGTTGGTAAGGCTTCATCCAAATTCAAAATGACATGAAATACTGTCTCCTACCCTGTCTTAAGTGACACAGTTAGAAACAAATAAATGTGTCTTCACAAAAACAAAGTATTTCATGATCAGAGAGAGGAATGAACCTCTACTTCTCTGTTCTTAGGCAGTTAGAAGAAAAGCCAGTGAAGACCAAGTGTTTTTCTTTCTCTGCCTGAAGTTTTAAAGTTTCTGAGATCAGTTAGGGCTGAGCTCCCCCTGCTGGTCCAGATGTCCTCTACAGGGAGGTTTGTGTCTGGGCTAATGCTGAAGTTCCCTCACTGTGCCTCTTGCACAGTAATATGTGGCTGTGTCCTCAGTGGTCAAAGAATTCAGCTGCAAGAAGTACTGGTTCTTGGATGTGTCTCTAGTGATGGAGATGCGGCTCTTTAATGATGGGTTGTAATTTGTACCACCATTATAATTTATGTACCCTATCCACTCCAACTTCTTCTCTGGGGACTGTCTGATCCAGCTCCAATAACTATTGGTAATGGAGTAACCGGTGACAGAGCAGGTGAGGGACAGTGATTGTGACGGCTTCACCAGGCCAGGTCCTGACTCCTGAAGCTGAATCTGGGACAGAACTCCTTCAGACAAAAAAGACAATTCTGTCAATCACATGTTGTCAGAATCCCACATGGACACATGTATGAAGTGGGAACACTCACCAGGGAGGGCCGTCACCAGGTAAAGAAGATCAAACAGTTTCATCTTCTAGAGTACACCTCCTTTTCTTCAGAGGTCGGCCTCCTTGAGAGAGATGTGAGCTCCCACAGTACAGGTGGCAATTTAACATAGAGCTAGAAGATACATTTGCATGAGGGAAGTCAGGCTAGACTTTATAAATTGGAGGTGGATACTGCCCTACTTGGTTATTGCAATTTGGTCAAGAGTGTCTCTGACTTCCTACAGATAGAGTCTGGAATAACTCACCAAATTCTTCTTTTCCTGTATTTTAAGGTCACAGCTCAGTGCCAAGCTTCTGTTCACACTACATTTCCTGAGTTCTTGATTTTTGATTAGTATGCCCATACTGCTACTAAAGTTACTCTCTTTTCTCACTCATTAGATAGGATTCTGTTGTGTAACAATTTTTGTACACTTTAAATATGCATTATTCTCACTGGTTGCTAAAAGTCTGACTGGTCTACACCTGTGTAGGAAAGATGGTGCAGGAGAGTAAGCCTAGGAGAATTCTGAGAAGATGAAGGTCAGAGTTACAAAAAGTCACCAGGAGATGCAGAGGGGGAAGTACAGGATGGAGCACAGGTAAAGACAAGAGCTATATGGCAACATATAGAATCATAGAAATGTGTTAATATAAATAAAAGTGAGTAACAATCCAATGATATTGGCTGGACATTTAAAATTTTTATTAATTAATTTTTATTAATTTACGTTATTTGTTTACAGGCAGACTGGGGAAAGAAAGGTCTCCTACAGGTTTCCATCTTTCTTACAAAAGGTGACCACTGACATTTTGTTTTTGTAAAGGGACCACACCTAATTCTTAATCCATCAAGTTTGTGGAATGTAGAGTAATTACATTCTAAGAGAAGCAGCTGAGAATTCTGCACACCATGAATTTGATAAAGACATCTTGTATAGTACTGATTGTCCAAGGTCCCTGACTTTCGGGATATTGTCAGGCCTTAGTTCTCTGTATTTGATCCCATCTGCTGCAGTAGGAAGCTTCTCTGCTCATTGCTGAGCAAGCCACTGATCTTTGCATGTATCAGAATGTTATAGAGAATCATTATAATGTAATGTTATTTTTTAAAAGAATGATATTTATCTTACTGGAGTTTCCTAGCTTATCTATTCTCAGATTATTGGTCATTCAAGCAGTGTAGAATATGGGTTCAATTTCTTGGGAAAGCCTTAATGCAAAGCAGACATTGTTGGTTACTCAAACAAGTTTTGTTCCACCATTGACTTAGCATATAATGCAGGCTGGAAACCATTATAATCAAAGGAGCTCTAGCTTGTCTTTGGGTTTACATTTCTTCTTTAGAAACTACTATTGTATTTGGTTAATAAACTATCCCTTTATTGGCTCTTAGTTTTAGCTCTTTTCCCCTTATTCCCTTCTTCTCTTTCATTTTTGTCCCCCTTTGATCCTCTCTTCCAACCATCCCCTAATGCATCCACTACCATCTATAATATTTATGTTTCCTAAAGGAGATATATCCTGTCGACTCCAAGCTCTTAAGGCTTAAAGATTTTCCTGTGAATTAGGCTTTTAATTCTGGCCCTGGATAATCCATTCTTCACTGGAGGCTTAAGAATGAGACCAGGAAGTTGATGGAGTCTGTATCACATAAATGGACATAACATTTCTTTTTAAATGTTAGGTATTGTAATTGATTTGTTTTACTTATTGGAGTTCTGACACCCAGATTCCACATAAATACTTATTCTTATTTTGTGAATGTTGGCCTTATTTTTGCTTCATTCTCTTCATCTTGTCTAACATAAATTATTCTGATTCACTTTACATTTTGCCTCTAGGCTTTTTACCTTTCTTTATTCTATAACTTTTTTTTTCTTCCTACTTCAGGGCTTACTATATGGCTGTGTGGTTGGCCCATTTGTCTCCTCCTCTCTTCCTTTTTTCACTCTTTACTCTCCTTCCTAACTGTCTTCATCTAATTATTCTCTTTTTTTAACAGAGATTTTAACTTCTCTTTCTTAACTAGAAATTTTCTCTTCAGATCTTAAGTAGACCAATCAGGTGATTTAGTCAGGGAAAATAACATAGCTTTAGAAATTTAAACAAATGCAACATAAAAAATGCAGCACATCTCTGCAAAACTGAACAAATAATCCAAAGCATAAATGAATGTAACACATCTCAAATGAATAGTCCATAAGAAGGGGTCATTAGGTATATCTGTAATTTGAAATAGTAAAACATCTGTTTTTGTATGATATATAATCGACTGTCCTATATTCTTATTGAATCTTTCATTACAGATCTAACAAGTATAATGAAAAAGGAGCATGAACCTGAGTGCCTGTACAGATAGAACAAGAAATAGGTTTCAAATACACCTTTATTGTCCGTTCATCCATTTTGGGGCCTTTAGGTTTCAGCTCTTAGGTGCTATAAAGAGGGTGACATTTCACAGAAATGATCTGGTATCTTGGCAGTAAAGAATCCTTAGGTGTCTGCTTGAAGTGATATAGTTAGTTCACATGACAAATGTATTTACAGCTTTTGGGGGAAATTCAGGATGCAATTTTACAGAGACTGCAAAAATTAACACCCTCTCCAAATATATATATATATATATATATATAATTATATATATATAAAATTATATATATATAATTTATATTTTCCTTTCAATATAAATTATATATATATAATTTTCCTTTCAATATAAATTATATATATATATATAATTTTCCTTTCTACAATTGATTGTCAGATTTGGTGTCATTTGTTTCTCTATTAAATATCATTCCTACTGGAATAAATTCAAATCTCAAAGCAATTTACAATTTGTAATTCCTTAATAGAACAATATGCTGAAAGCTTTAAAAGTATTTATTAGTTATTTGTTTAAAATATTTATTAACCAAATATTTAAACACATTTTATGTGTTTCCATCACATGATAAACCTACGAAGTTCCTCCCAGCACTACTGCTCTCCGTCTGTAGAATGAACTGATTCTTGGTCTATAAAAGTCATAAAAAGAACTCTGTTAGTTGTTCTAACAAATCAGGGAAGAACCATCTTTTCATTTTTATATTGAGTTTCAACAAATACCATGCTTGGGATGCTCTGTCTATGTTTAGAGTGCATGATCAATTAACAAACTTGCTCAGGATTACTTGTTTGAGCATTGTGCACTGCTGTGTGATCCCTATGAGGGTCAGAACAGCAAGGAAGAAGAGTTAGGAAGATTATAGTGACTGAGGTTAGGATTAGAACCTGCTTGATCCTAGTTTGCCCCTTTAATATGAAAGATCAGTAAAATTCTGACAGGCTGTGGAACTTGGAACACCATTATATTCAGGTCACCTCCTCTGACTTCTGTCAATGTGATGCCTCTGACATTGCCTTAACACCACATGTATAAGCTCTAGGTAATGTAAAAAGTCTGCTATGATATTTTTTTTACTCTACTGACTGCACTTCCATCACATACCATGATGTTTATGAGCTGCTCCTTCCAACAAGACAAATGACTGTATGGTAAAATAGGCAAATAGAATGGGGTTCTCTGCAGGAGGTAGACAGCAACACTCACAGGAAATTTCCTATCTTCACACTGCACTAGCTCCCAAAGCATGAAAATTGATATTCTTGTCCATATAGAGCTATGTGTAGTCATGGAAAGATGAGTCTCTTGTCTGATGTGTCATTAAAGTTCCATGATCAGTATTATCAAAGGAACTTCTGCATGGAACTTTTACAGGTGTATGTCTGAGGCTTTAGAGAAAATGTAGAAAATCAAAGGCACTAACAAATCTTCTAGAAAAGTAACAGTCTTATTTATCTATGTTTGAAGGAACTTCTTTGTATATAGAGATTTTCCTAATTCCAGCAGCAAAAAAAATGGCATTTTTGTTATTGGTATTGACACACTTCTTGACATTCACCTGAAATTTCTAGCAACTGCTGAGATCCATATTATCTGTGGTGACAGTGGTTTCTCAAGCAATGAATATTTGATACTTTAAATTATTTTTATTAAACATTCAAAGAAACTGTGGATATGTCTTATCTGAAAGCAAAAATTTAAATGTGTCGTCATGAAAGAAAATTGTGTCCTGAGCTACCAAGAATCTGTATCACACATGAATGTTGAAAAAAAGTATGGCAAGACTTAATCCTTTCAGTCTGTACCCCTTAGATAGCATAAAATATCACTTATTGTGCTGGGAACATAGCTCAATTGGTAGTTTTTCTTTGCATGCTTGAAGAACTGTGCTCTTTCCCATGATGGCATGACAAGTGAGATATTGGAACTGGAGAAGCTTAGGTTTGAGTAGTGATTTGTCTGAATGAAACTGGGTAAAAACCAATAGAGAATAAGGAAGAAATTTTCTTTTAAAAAATTTACTTAACACAAATTTATGGTTTTATGTAGAAATATAAGTTTTTGGTCTTACATTATTAAGCTTAAAATTGCAGCCCTTCTCTTGTCTTTTCATAAATTATTAAATAATTTCTTGTAAGATCAGAAAAGCTATATGACTTGACACAGGTTGTATAATGCTTAGTGAATAATAAATGTTTGCTTTGAATTGAAGTAACAAACTGAGGCTAGGGCCGTAGATCACTGATACAGTATTTCTGCCCTAAAGGCCTAAGATTGATTGTCAAATATAGAAGTGCTACTATATAAAAATAAACAGTATTAGAGATTATCATTTGATCAGTGATAAGAAAACACATTATATATACCCATGTTAAGCATTTAGGCCTCCAGGACTGACCTTTCCCACCGACTATATATAGCTGCTGCTCCCCATCACAAAGGTACTCCCTGCTCTTTTGTGACATTTCTAAAAATCCAAGTAGGCCTATGCCTTCATGCCATATCCTTCTGCTTTTGGGTTTCTCAATGACTTGCCATTTTTCTCCCCAACAGCATGTTATGCTCTCTGTCACAGTAAAGATTCACCTGGACCTTTAAGAGACTTGCCTGAACTGCAGCACCAGGGACTTCAGATACTTCCTATCCTAAAATATATTCTCTTCCTGTTGCCTTTTTCTCCACACCACCATGTTGTTTAGTTCTTCTAACAGACTAAGCTGTCATCACCATGGTTTTGCTTCTCTGAACTGCTTGATAGAATGAAGCACAATTAATAAAATGAAAAAATAAATTAATAATTAAAGCATGGTTAATAAAATTTCAGAAAGAGAAACTGAAGATCTACTTGAAGGTCAGAAAAACAAAACAATGAACCACTGACTCTTACGTTGACCTTAGTCCAAAATGGTGATCTTGCCTTTAGGACTCTCAGAATGAGAATATGTATCAAAAGTTGTTTCCTCCCATTTTATAAGTCTCTCTAGAGATGGGATTAAAAACACTCACCATCATGACTAAAGCATGTATTACCTGGTTTCTATGATAACTAGTGTGAATATTGAGATTAAAGGTACATGTCATTGCGGTTAAGGGGATTTATAGTGTGTATTATGATTACATTGTGTGTAAGGCTTACTAGTGGGGCTCTTTTACTTTCATATCTTCAGGCAGGCTTTATTTATTGAAATACAATTGAAATTGTTTTTGCTTACCAAATATGTTTCCTCCTCAAAGTTCATTTTTTCAAGAGTGGCCAGACTGGCTATGTTTTTTTTTTTTTTTTCAGAATTGTTCCTCCCTATGCCTACTTCTTTTTTTTTTTTTTTGAAAATTCACAGTACATTTATTAGATTATGGAATTCAGGAAACTAAGATAATTTAGGACAGCTGTGTTTACTAGATGAGGAAAGTAAACTTAAAGAGGTTGTAGTTGCGAATCAGTGATAAGTCAGTATCAGAATTAAGAACACAGCCAGATTCTGATAGGTGCTCCAGTCCTTTTCCACACATTATGAACTTGTAAGGTTAACTATTTTTAGATGTTCTGTATGTTTAATACAAAGGTTTGAAGACTGTTCTTTACACATTTCAACATTTCTTTATTACTTGTTTCTTTCTAACCCTGACTAATCTTTGGACTGGAGAGGGAGGGTGAGAGGAATGGGGGGAGGGGGAGAAGGGTGGGAGGAGGGGGAGGGAAATGGGAGGCTGGGGGGAGGCGGAAACTTTTTTCTTTTTCTCAATTAAAAAAAAAAAGGAAAGAAAGTCAAAAAAAAAAAACAAAGAAAAAGATAAAAAAATTAATTATTAGAAAAAAATAGAATGAGTTTGCACTAAAAATATTTTTAACTGTAATTCTTTTTTTTTATTGAAAAAAAAATCCCTGCTTCCTCCCAGCCTCCCATTTCCCTCCCCCTCCTCCCTCCCCTCTCCCCCTCCCCCCACGCCTCTCCCCCTCCCTCTCCAGTCTGAAGAGCAGTCAGGGTTCCCTGCCCTGTGGAAAGTCCAGGGTCTTCTCCCCTCCATCCAGGTCTAGGAAGGTGAACATCCAAACTGGCTAGGATCCCACAAAGCCAGAACATGAAGTAGGAACAAAACCCCATGCTGTTGTCCTTGGCTTCTCATCAGCCCTTATTGTCTGTCATGTTCGGAGAGTCAGGTTTTATCCCACGCTTTTTCAGTCACAGTCCAGCTGGCCTTGGTTAGCTCCCAATAGATCAGCCCCACTGTCTCGGTGGATGGGCGCACCTCTCGTGGTCCTGACTTCCATGCTCATGTTCTCCCTCTTTTCTGCTTCACATTGGGACTTTGGGAGCTTAGTCGGAAGCTCCAGTGTGGGTCTCTGTCTCTATCTTCATCCATCGCTAGATGAAGGTTCTATGGTGATATGCAAGATGTTCATCAGTATGGCTATAGGATAGGGTCATTGCAGGTTCCCTATCCTCAGCTGCCCAAGGAACTAACTGGGGACATTGCGCTGGGCACCTAGGCGCCACTCTAGGTTCATGACTCTTAGCAACCCTAAGGTGGTTCCCTTAATTAAGTTATGTGATTCCCTGCTCCTCTATCCAACCTTGTTTTATCCCCAATCATCCCCTTTCCCCAAGTTCCCCCCATCCTCCCCTTCTCACTTTTCTCTCCCCATCTCCCCTTATCCCCATCCCACCCCACCCCCAAGGTCCCAATTTTTTGCCCTGCAATCTTGTCTATTTCCCATAGCAGGGATAACAACTATATGTTTTTCGTTGGGTTCACCTTCTTATTTAGCTTCTTTAGGATCACAAATTATAGACTCAGTGACCTATATTTATGGCTATAAACCAATTGTGAGTGAGTACATCCCATGATCCTCTTTTTGGGTCTGGGTTACCTCACTCAGAATAGTGTTTTCTATTTCCATCCATTTACATGCAAAATTCGAGAAGTCATTGTTTTTTATGGCAGAGTAGTACTCTAATGTGTATATATTCCACACTTTCTTCATCCATTCTTCCACTGAAGGACTTCTAGGTTGTTTCCAGGTTCTGGATATTACAAATAATGCTGCTATGAACATAGTTGAACAAATGCTTTTGTCGTATGATAGGGCATTTCTTGGGTATATTTCCAAGAGTGGTATTGCTGGGTCCAGGGGTAGGTTGATCCCAAATTTCCTGAGAAACCGCCACACTGATTTCCAAAGTGGTTGCACATGTTTGCATTCCCAACAGCAATGGATGAGGGTACCCTTTTCTCCACAGCCTCTCCAGCAAAGGCTATCATTGGTGTTTTTGATTTTAGCCATTCTGACAGGTGTAAGACAATATCTCAAAGTTGTTTTGATTTGCATTTCCCTGATGGCTAAGGAGGTTGAGCATGACCTTAAGTATCTTTTGGCCATTTGAAATTCTTCTGTTAAGAATTCTCTGTTCAGTTCAGTGCTCCATTTTTTAATTGGGTTAGTTAGCATTTTAAAGTCTAGTTTCTTGAGTATTTTATATATTTTGGAGATCAGACCTTTGCCTGTTGCAGGGTTGGTGAAGATCTTCTCCCAGTCAGTAGGTTGCCTTTTTATCTTAGTGACAGTGTCCTTTGCTTTACAGAAGCTTCTCAGTTTCAGTAGGTCCCACTTATTCAATGCTGCCCTTAATGTCTGTGCTGCTGGGGTTACACTTAGGAAGCGATCTCCTGTGCCCATCTGTTGTAGGGTACTTCCCACTTTCTCTTCTATCAGGTTCAGTGTGTTCGGACTGATATTGAGGTCTTTGATCCATTTGGACTTGAGTTTTGTGCTTGTTGATAGATATGAGTCTATTTTCATTCTTCTACAGGTTGACATCAAGTTGTGCCAGCACCATTTGTTGAAGATGCTTTCTTTAGTCTATTGTATACTTTTAGCTCCTTTATCAAAAATGAGGTGTTCATAGGTTTGTGGGCTAAAAACCAGGTCTTCTATACGATTCCATTGGTCGACTTCTCTGTTTTTATGCCAGTGCCACTCTGTTTTCATTGCTGTAGCTCTGTAATAGAGTTTGAAGTCAAGGATTGTAATGCCTCCAGAAGTTCCTTTATTGTATAAGATTGTTTTGAATATCCTGGGTTTTTTGTTTTTCCATATAAAGTTGATTATTGTCCTCCCAAGATCTGTGAAAAATTTTGATGGGACCTTGATGGGGATTTCATTGAATCTATAAATAGCCTTTGGTAGAACTGCCATTTTTACTATGTTGATCCTCCCAATCCAAGAGCAAGGGACATCCTTCCAGTTTCTGGTATCCTCTTCAATTTCTTTCTTCAATGCCTTCAAGTTCTTGTCAAATAGATCTTTCACTTCATTGGTTAGAGTTACCCCAAGATATTTTATGCTGTTTGTGGCTATCATGAAAGGTGATGATTCTCTGATTTCCCTCTCTGCTTCCATATCATTTGTGTATACGAGGGCAACTGATTTTTTGGAGTTGATCTTGTATCCTGCCACATTACTAAAGGTGTTTATCAACTGTAGGAGTTCTTTGGTGGAGTTTTTGGGGTCACTTATGTACACTATCATATCATCTCCAAATAGCGAAAGTTTAACTTCTTCATTTCCGATTCGAATCCCCTTGATCCCCTTATGTTGTCTTATTGCTATTGCTAAAACTTCAAGCACAATATTGAAGAGGTATAGAGAGAGTGGACATCCTTGTTGTGTTCCTGATTTTAGTGGGATGGCTTTGAGTTTCTCTCCCTTTAATTTGATGTTAGCTGTCGGCTTGCTGTAAATAGCTTCTATTATATTTAGGTATGAGCCTTGTATCTCTAATCTCTCCAAGACTTTTATCATAAAGGGATGTTGAATTTTGTCAAATGCTTTTTTAGCATCTAATGAAACGATCATATGTTTTTTTTTCTTTCAGTTTATTTATATGATGGATTACATTGATAGATTTTCGTATGTTGAAACAGCCCTGCATATCTGGGATAAAGCCTGCTTGATCATAATGGATAATTTTTCTAATGTGTTCTTGGATTCGGTTTGCCAGTATTTTGTTGAGGATTTTTGCATCGATATTCATGAGTGAGATTGGCCTATAATTCTTTTTCTTGGCTGAGTCTTTGTGCGGTTTTGGTATCAGAGTAACTGTAGCTTCATAAAAGGAATTTGGCAAAGACTCTTCTGTTTCAATATTGTGAAATACATTAAGTAGTATAGGTATTAGATCTTCTTGGAAGTTCTGGTAGAATTCCACATTGAAACCATCTTGTCCTGGGCTTTTTTTGGTAGGAAGGTTTTTGATAACAGCTTCTAATTCTTCGCGACTAACAGGTCTATTTAGATTGTTCACCTGTTCCTGGTTTAACTTTGGTATATGGTATTTATCTAAAAAAAGTGTCCATTTCTTTTAGATTTTCTAGTTTTGTGCATACAGGCTTTTGTAGTAATATCTAATGATTCTCTGAATTTTCTTTGTGTCTGTGGTTATGTCCCCCTTTTCATTTCTGATCTTATTAATTTGCAAATTCTCTCTCTGCCGTTTGATTAGTTTGGATAGGGGTTTATCAATCTTGTTGATTTTCTCCAGGAACCAGCTTTTTGTTTCATTGATTCTTTGGATTGTTTTCTGTGTTTCTATTTTGTTGATTTCAGCCCTCAGTTTGATTATTTCCAGTCTTCTACTCCTCCTAGGTGAGTCTGCTTCCTTTTTTTTTCTAGAGTTTTCAAGTGGGCTGTTAAGTCTCCAATGTGTGCTTTCTCTGTTTTCTTTAAGTGGGCACTTAGTGCTATGAACTTTCCTCTTAGGACTGGTTTCATAGTGTCCCATAAATTTGAATATGTTGTTTCTTTATTTTCATTGAATTCCAGGAAGACTTTAATTTCTTTCTTTATTTCTTCCTTAATCCAGGTGTGGTTCAGTAGTTGACTGTTCAGTTTCCATGAATTTGTAGGCTTTCTGGGGGTAGCCTTGTTGTTGAATTCTAACTTTAATCCATGGTGATCTGATAAGACAGAGGTTGTTACTAATATTTTTTGTCATTGTGGATGTTTGCTTTGTTACTGACTATGTGGTCAATTTTCGAGAAGGTTCCATGAGCTGCAGAGAAGAAGGTATATTCTTTCCTATTTGGGTGGAATATTCTATAGATGTCTGTTAAGTCCATTTGCTTCATTACCTCCATTAATTCTCTTGTTTCTCTGTTAGGTTTCTGTCTGATTGACCTGTCCAATGGTGAGAGAGGAGTGTTGAAGTCTCCTACTATTAGTGTGTGCAGTTTGATGGCTGCCTTGAGTTTTAGCAATGTTTCTTTTATGTACGTGAGTGCTTTTATATTAGGGGCATAGATATTCAGGTTTGAGACTTCATCCTGATGAACTGTTCCTGTTATGAGTATAAAATGCCCCTCTCCATCTCTTCTGATTGATTTTAGTTTGAAGTCAACTTTGTTAGAGATTAGTATGGCCACACCTGATTGTTTCTTAAGTCCATTTGCTTGATAAACCTTTTCCCAGGCCTTTACTCTGAGTAGGTGTCTGTCTTTGTGGTTGAGGTGTGTTTCTTGTAAACAGCAGAATGTTGGATCCTGTTTTCTTATCCAATCTCTTAGCCAGTGCCTTTTTATAGGTGAGTTGAGTCCATTGACATTAAGTGATATTAATGACCAGTGGTTGTTAACTCCGGTCACTTATTTAGTCATAGAGTTTGTGTGTTTCCCTTCCTTGAGTTGTGCTGGTGAAGGGTCTCTAGATGTCTGACTTTTTGTGGTCATTGTTGGACTCCTTGGTTGGTGCTTTTTCTTCTATTCCTTTCTGTAAGGCTGGATTTGTGGCTACGTATTGTTTTTTTTTTCTTTTTTTTTATTGAGAAAAAGAAAAGAAAAAAAAAAGTTTCCGCCTCCTCCCGGCCTCCCATTTCCCTCCCCCTCGTCCCACCCTTCTCTCCCTCCCCCCCTCCTCTCCCCCTCCCTCTCCAGTCCAAAGAGCAGTCAGGGTTCCCTGTCCTGTGGAAAGTCCAATGCCATCCCCCCTCTGTCCATGTCTAGGAAGGTGAACATCCAAGGTGGCTAGGCTCCCACAAAGCCCGAACTTTAAGTAGGATCAAAACCCCGGGCCATTGTCCTTGGCTTCTCATCAGCCCCCATTGATCGCCATGTTCAGAGAGTCTGGTTTTATCCCATGCTTCTTCCGTCACAGTCCAGCTGGCCTTGGTGAGCTCCCAATAGATCAGTCACACTGTCTCAGTGGTTGGGTGCACCCCTCGTGGTCCTGACTTCCTTGCTCATGTTCTCCCTCTTTCCGCTCCTCACTGGGAACTTGGGAGCTCAGTCCGGTGCTCCAGTGTGGGTCTCTATGACTATCTCCATCCATCACCAGCTGAAGGTTCTATGGTGATATGCAAGGTATTCGTCAGCATTGCTGTAGGATAGGGTCATTTCAGGTTCCCTATCCTCAGCTGCCCAAGGAACTAACTGGTGACCTCGCCTTGGGCTCCTGGGAGCCACTCTAGGTTCAAGTCTCTTGCCAACCCTAAGGTGGCTCCCTTAACTAAGAATTGAGCTTCCGTGCTCCCCTATCCAACCTTCCTTTATCCCAATCATCCTGTTTCCCCAAGTTTCCCTCATCCTCCCCTTCTCACTTTTCTCTCCCCATCCCCCGATACTCCCATCCCACCCCACCCCCAAGGTCCCAAATTTTCTCCCCTCAATTTTGTCTACTTCCCGTATCCAAGAGGATAATTATATGTTTTTCTTTGGGTTCACCTTCTTATTTAGCTTCTTTAGGTTCACCACTATATACTCCATGACCGTTATTTATGGCTAGAAACCAATTATGAGTGAGTACATCCCATGTTCCTCTCTTTGGGTCTGGGATACCTCACTCAGGATAGTGTTTTCTATTTCCATCCATTTGCATGCAAAATTCGAGAAGTCATTGTTTTTTACCGCAGCGTAGTACACTAATGTGTATATATTCCACACTTTCTTCATCCATTCTTCCATTGAAGGGCATCTAGGTTGTTTCCAGGTTCTGGCTATTACAAATAATACTGCTATGAACATAGTTGAACAAATGCTTTTGTCATGTGATAGGGCATCTCTTGAGTATATTCCCAAGAGTGGTATTGCTGGGTCCAGGGGTAGGTTGATCCCGAATTTCCTGAGAAACCGAAACACTGATTTCCAAAGTGGTTGCACGAGATTAGATTCCCACCAGCAATGGATGAGGGTACCCCTTCCACCACAGCCTCTCCAGCAAAGGCTATCATTGGTGCTTTTGATTTTAGCCATTCTGACAGGTGTAAGATGATATCTCAAAGTTGATTTGATTTGCATCTCCCTAATCGCTAAGGAGGTTGAGCATGACCTTAAGTGTCTTTTGGCCATTTGAACTTCTAAATAGACCTGTTAGTCGTGAAGAATTAGAATTTGTTATCAAAAACCTCCCTACCAAAAAGAGCCCAGGTCCAGATGGCTTCAATGCGGAATTCTACCAGAACTTCCAAGAAGACCTAATACCTATACTCCTTAATGTATTTCACAATATAGAAACAGAAGAGTCATTACCAAATTCCTTTTATGAAGCTACAGTTACTCTGATACCAAAACCACACAAAGACTCTACCAGGAAAGTGAATTACAGGCCAATCTCACCCATGAACATTGACGCAAAAATCCTCAACAAATTGGATTCGGCAAACCGAATCCAAGAACACATTAGAAAAATTATCCATTATGATCAAGTAGGCTTTATCCCAGAGATGCAGGGCTGGTTCAACATACGAAAATCTATCAATGTAATCCATCATATAAATAAACTGAAAGAAAAAACCATATGATCATTTCATTAGATGCTGAAAAAGCATTTGACAAAATTCAACATCCCTTTATGATAAAAGTCTTGGAGAGATTAGGGATACAAGGCTCATACTTAAATATAATAAAAGCTATATACAGCAAGCCGACAGCTAACATCAAATTAAACGGAGAGAAACTCAAAGCCATCCCACTAAACTCAGGAACACGACAAGGCTGTCCACTCTCGCCATATCTCTTCAATATAGTGCTTGAAGTTCTAGCAATAGCAATAAGACAACATAAGGGGATCAAGGGGATTCGAATTGGAAAAGAAGAAGTTAAACTTTCGTTATTTGCAGATGATATGATAGTGTACATAAGCGACCCCCAAAACTCCAACTAAGAACTCCTACAGCTGATAAACACCTTTAGTAACATGGCAGGATACAAGATCAACTCCAAAAAATCAGTCGCCCTCTTATACACAAAGGATATGGAAGCAGAGAGGGAAATCAGAGAAACTTCACCTTTCACGATAGTCACAAACAGCATAAAATATCTTGGGGTAACTCTAACCAAGGAAGTAAAAGACCTATTTGACAAGAACTTTAAGGCATTGAAGAAAGAAATTGAAGAGAATACCAGAAAATGGAAGGACGTCCCTTGCTCTTGGATTGGGAGGATCAACATAGTAAAAATGGCAATTCTACCAAAGCCAATTTATAGATTCAATGCAATCCCCATCAAGATCCCAGCAAAATTCTTCACAGATCTTGAAAGGACAATAATCAACTTTATATGGAAAAACAAAAAACCCAGGATAGCCAAAACAATCCTATACAATAAAGGATCTTCTGGTGGCATTACCATCCCCGACTTCAAACTCTATTACAGAGCTACAGTAATGAAAACAGTGTAGTACTGGCATAAAAACAGAGAAGTCGATCAATGGAATCGAATAGAAGACCCAAATTTTAACCCACAAACCTATGATCACCTCATTTTCGATAAAGGAGCTAAAAGTATACAATGGTGGAAAGAAAGCATCTTCAACAAATGGTGCTGGCACAACTGGATATCAACCTGTAGAAGAATGAAAATAGACCCATATCTATCACCTTGCACAAAACTCAAGTCCAAATGGATCAAGGACCTCAATATTAGTCCGAGCACACTGAACCTGATAGAAGAGAAAGTGGGAAGCACCCTACAACAAATGGGCACAGGAGATCGCTTTCTAAGCATAACCCCAGCAGCACAGACATTAAGGGCAACATTGAATAAATGGGACCTACGAAAACTGAGACGCTTCTGTAAAGCAAAGGACACTGTCACTAAGACAAAAAGGCAACCTACTGACTGGGAGAAGATCTTTACCAACCCCGCAACAGACAAAGGTCTGATCTCCAAAATTTATAGAGAACTCAAGAAACTAGACTTCAAAATGCTAATTAACCCAATTAAAAAATGGGGCACTGAACTGAACAGAGAATTCTCAACGGCTACGTATTTTTTAAATTTTTTTTATCCTGGAAAGTTTTATTTTCTCCATTTATAGTGAACGAAAGCTTGGCTGGGTATAGTAGTCTGGGCTTGCATCCATAGTCTATTAGTTTCTGCAATACATCTATCCAGGACCTTCTGGCTTTCATGGTTTCTATGGAGAAGTCAGGTGTAAGTCTGATAGGTTTACCTTTATAAGTAACTTGGCCTTTTTCCTTTGCAGCTCTTAATATTCTTTCTTTATTCTGTATGTTTTGTGTTTTGATTATTATATGGCGATGGGATTTTTTTTTTAATCTAGCCTATTTGGTGTTCTGTATGCTTCTTGAAACTTCATAGGTATATCTTTCTTTAGGTTGGGAAAGTTTTCTTCTACAATTTTTTTAAATATATTTTCTGGACCGTTTAGCTGCACTTCTTCTCCTTCTTGTACTCCTATTATTCTTAGGTTTGGTCTTTTTATTGTGTCCCACATTTCCTGAATGTTTTGTGATGAGAGTTTGTTGGACTTGCTGTTTTCTTTGATCAGTGTGTTTATTTTCTCTATGGTATCTTCAGAATCTGAGACTCTTCTTTCTCTTGTATTCTGTTGGTTATGCTTGTTTCTGTAGTCTCTGTTTGTTTACTTAAATTTTCCATGTCCAGCCGACCCTCTGTTTGTGTTTTCTTCTTTGCCTCCATTTCAGTTTTCAAGTCTTGAACTGTTTCCATTATCTGTTTGATTGTTTTTCCTTGGTTTTCTAGGGTATCATTCACTGATTTATTCAATTCTTCAAACTTTCTGTTATATTTCGCATCCATTTCTATAAGGGTGTTCTTTGCATGCTGTTTAAGGACATCAATCACTTTCATAAAATCACTTTTTTTGTACTTCTTCTTGATTAAGGTGTTCATGTCCTTCTGTTGTGAGGTCGCTGGTTTCTGGTGGTTTCATGTTGCTTTTCAGATTGTTGGGTGAATTCTTGCATTGGTGCCTGCCCATCTCTTCCTCCGAATGCTCCCCTATGGATCTTCTTTAACAGGATCAGGTCTTCTTGCCTACTTATCTACCTTCCCAGTGATGGCTCTCCCCAGTGATAGCTCTCCTGGTGCCGAGATCAGATCTCCATGCCCAATGATGGCGCTCCCCAATTTTGGCTCTCCTGGCGTTGAGATCAGGTCTCTGTGCCCAGTGCTGGCTCTCCTGTTGTTGAGATCAGGTATACATGGTGGTTGGGTAGCTCGTAAACAAAGCACCTACCTTCTTTGGTGCAGGCAGGCTATTGAAACAAAGGAACTTCCACCCACCTGGGTGCCCTGAGGATTCGGACCCAACGCCCAGACAGGCTGAGCTGGGTGATGTTATGTACCCAAAGAGGGCAGAGGGGGCAAAGCAGGGAGGGTTCTGGATGCAAGCTGGGTGGGATAGGTAGAAAGAGGCAGTATGCAGGGAGTAGAGGCCCTGCAGAGATCCCAGGAAGGATAGGGGGTTGAGGAACTTCTGAGTTCCCTGTTCCTCACAGGGTCAGCAACTCACCCTGTGCTGGCTCTCCTGTGGCTGAGATCAGGTCTCTCTGCTGGTTGGGTAGCTTGTAAACAAAGCGCCCTTCCCATGCCTTCTTTAGCAGGATAGTATTACTTCATTTTTTCCTAGGTCCCAGAGCTATCTCTAATCTGGTTCTTTGCCAGCTGAACAGTGTCAGTAATATGATAATGTCAGAAAGTAGTTCTGAAATGCATTCGGAGATTGATTGGTTATACCAGCAAAAGTTATTCTGCTTACATGGTACCAAAGTAAAAGGATAAACAGCAACCCAGCGACAAACTATTTTGACCTCTAATGATTTCTGCCTGAAAGTCACTAATATATTTTTAATTGTGTTCTGAGAACATATACTGTCAGATAAAAGTTCTAACAGTCACATTAATAAAGTTATTGTTTTTATTTGTAGATGAAGACTATTGCAGTGATTCATTTTAGGTAAACATGCAGAGAAAGGTGATGCTGTGATTACTACTTAGAGTTGATAAATCTTCAATACAAATCATATACTAAAGTCTCAGGGAAAGCCCTGAGGAAGACACAAAACTATTGTAAAATTAAGAGAACCAGGATGTAATTATGAGAAAGTATTTTCTAGATGCAGCAGGAATGCTGAACCCATGAAATCTTGACAATATTGAAGCCTAAATTAGATACCAATCCATAGGAGGAAACCTCTCTGTTCCTCACCCCTAAATGAAGAGCTACAGTTAATCAATAGCTTTTGAGAGAGGAAGAATCAGTTTTCTTCGGGACAAGCTCCCTGATAGGTTAAAAATGGAAAATGACTGTATGCCCTGGCATTGCTGAAGCATGGACGGGTAGCTCATATATGGTGGTTCTGTTGAAATTGTCCATATTGGGTTTCATAGCCTAAGTTGATCAGTACAGCTGACTCTTCCTCAAGAGAGGACCAGATATCATCACAGATGCTGCTGAGCCTCTAAGTGGTTGCTGCAAATTGAACTCAGGAAATTTGGAAGAGCAGGAAGAACAGGCACTCAATTAGACTGCTTTACACATATGTACATATAAGTAGCTATAACTGAGGTCAATATGATAGACATAGGCAAGCACACATAAAAAAAATTAAGACAGAGATAGAGGGAGGAGAGACTGGTAAATGTTAACTAAAAATTAAAAATTCATGAATTTTATATAGAATGAGAGCTGAATATGGGAATTGGTTTAGAAGGATTAGCAAATTTTTATAAATGTTGAATCCAGATTTAAAATTGAAGAAATGATTTTCAATGGTGCAGCTTAGTGCTAATTCTTAAAAATGCCGGGTTTGATATCCAGTATTAAAAATCAGTGATATTTATGTTCCATATGCTATAATTTTCTTTAAATAATTTATAAATATTCAACTCATCTATTAATGTTTATTGCTAGTCTGGTATTGTCTGTATAAGATGTAGCATTCCTGTATATCAGGTCACTGATTTAAACTATTTAATAGTAATAAAGGAAACATAACTATGAGTTCCAAGAGAATAAGAGTATGCTAGACCCTCCACTATAGGGTGTTGATCAAATTTCCTTCCATCTAACCAGTACTAACCCCTACCTAGTACATGACACTCTATACTGAGTAGGAGTGAGTCTCAGCATAAAGATTTTTTGAATTAGCTCTATATAAGACAAGAGTGTCAGGATTTAGTTTTCCAATAAAGTAATTGATTCTACATTGAGATAAACTTTCTTCATGATGACTGAGAGAGACTTTAACTGGATCATTTCTGTCATTTTAAAGTTCCTATGAGAGTGTCATAGATTCTAGGAACTAACTGAACTTCTCCATGTAAGATCTTGTGTCATTATAGGAGAGGGTACTAACTTCCATAGGAGATGGTCTCCTGGGTCCTGTATGTAATTAAATGAGAGGAGTAATCTCTGACTAGTGTCAGGAAACACCACTGCTTGCCTTTCTGCCCCAGCACCTTAGGATGTGCATACTTAGTTTATTTTGGTTTTACTTTTTGGTGCCTTATGTCAAAAATATTTAGCAATACTATTGTTCATGTGGATTTTATGTCATTTGAAATTCACAAAATATGATATCTGAATGTGTTTCTCTTTTTTTTTCATTTGACAGAACAGTATCTTCAATTGATTGATTTTCCTCCCATGTAGTGATTGTTTTAAAAAGTTTGTAGCCACTTTTATATTATGTCAGTAATCCTGTGTAGGTCAGTTAGGCTGTCCTAAAAATCTTGTGTTACTGTGATGTATCAGAGTATGCACAAGGCATAATTCTGTGAAGGACAGAATCTTTGACTCTTCTTGAGAATGCTAGCTTATTCCTCCAAAAGTCAGCCCTATGAATCCTGCGTGGGTCTACCCAGTTCAAATCTAACAATAACCCTCCATTCATACCACTCTTAGTGTTATTGCTGATGGTTACCCAAAATTTCTAGATAAGAGAACCTGTCTTTAATTTCAGCCTTGACTTTGTAGTTTATATTTGAACAGGAGAGTTCATGATGGTATTGACACATTGTGTTGCACAGAAAGGTATCAGGCTGTAAAAGATAAGAAATTTCTGTTCAGTTTTTCTTGGTGCAGGAGAAATTTCCTGAATATCATGTGATCTACTTAAAAATGCCTTGAAGATAAAGAAGGATAATGATGAACTGTAAAATAAATTTCAGGAAGAAAATTAATGCCGTGGCAGGAAAACAGACATTCTCATCTATATTCAACCTGAGGTGTTCATGTATGTGAGAGAAACTGTGAGATGCAAAAGAAATAGGGTATTCTAGTTGCAAGTTCTTGTTTACACAACAGTCTGGCTTTTATTTGAGACAATAAATCTATAATATTTGCATAGGCATATAAATACATAAAATAAAACTGTTTATACCAGAGAATCCCAGTGTTTATTTTGTTGCTTTCATTTTTCTTTTTCTTTTTATTGTCTTAATCAAAATAGCGAGATTATAGGCATGTTAACAATGAAAGTATTATTTCTGCTCTGAAAATTCAGCCATTATATTGCCAATGTATATGTGAATTCTCCTATTAAAAAAATAAAAAAAAATTAAAAAAAAAACATACATAGTCAGAAATATTTGATTTCAGATTTGTCAAAATTATAACAGAGTCAAAAAATTAATAAAAGTCCCATGTTGACTGCGGAGTAATACTCTAATATGTATATATTCCATAATTTCTTCATCCATTCTTCAATTGAAGGGCATCTAGGTTGTTTCCAGGTTCTGGCTATTACAAACAATGCTGCTATGAACATAGTAGAGCATATACTTTGAGACCCTCATTGGAGCACCAGACTGAAATCTCAAGGTCCAAATCAGGAGCAGAATGAGAGAGAGCACGAGCAAGGAACTCAGGACCGCGAAAGGTACACCCACACAATGAGACAATGGGGATGTTCTATTGGGAACTCACCAAGGCCAGCTGGCCTGGGTCTGAAAAAGCCTGGGATAAAACTGGTCTCGCTGAACATAGTGGACAATGAGGACTACTGAGACCTCAAGAACAATGGCAATGGGTTTTTGATCCTACTGCACCTATTGGCTTTGTGGGAGCCTAGGCAGTTTGGATGATCACCTTACTAGACCTGGATGGAGGTGGGTGGTCCTTGGACTTACCACAGGGCAGGCAACCCTGACTGCTCTTTGGGCTTACGAGGGACGGGGGACTTGATTGGGGGAGGGGGAGGGAAAGGGGAGGCGGAGGTGGGGAAGAGACAGAAATCTTTAATAAAAAAAAATAAATAAACAAAAAAAAGTCCCATGTTGAACTTGTTGCTTCTGTTAACAAAACAATTGTATGTGTATGTATATATGTGTGTTTGTGTCACTAGTAAACTACACAATGACGCCCATTCAATTTCAATCAATGTCAGTCTAGTACTTGAGATAAAGACAATACCATTTCAAGAAACAGGGTAATGAGCATGCAGGGCTCCTCATGACTTTAACTAGTCTTTTACATTCCCAGTTTGGAATCCTACATTTCTGTCCCAATGTCCTATGAGCAAGGGTCCAAAATGTTGTAAAAATAGGAGACTCCACATGTGAACACTCTACAAAATGACATATAGGTACATCTTTAAGTATAAAACAATAAGAAATTGGATTAACGCATTCAAAAGCAATTCAGGATTCGAATTAAATACTAATACATATATAAAAGTATATTTATGAGGAAAGGTAAAATGATTTCCCATAAAATTAAGGGGAAAACCTACAACAAAGTATGTGATATACAGGTATATCAAACTGAATTTTGAAAGGGGTTTTAGTTTGCCCTGATATTTTCGACTTGTATTTTACTAGAGAAATTCCTATTACAGTATATTCTCATTTACTCCAAACATAGTTCTAAACTCTTAGCTTTAAAGGATATATTGATGATATAATATGATGTCAAAGTTATCTATGCCAGAGTTTGCTGGTTTTTTGTTTCTCTAAAGTAGAAGCATGTCTAAGATATTAACTTATAATGATCTTTTCAAGGTGTGATGGACTGTATGGGATATCCACAATCAGCACATCTTCATTCTCTGATGTTCTTTCGAAATGTTGAGAAACACCATACAGGAATGTGAAGAAATGGCTGAAACTAGACACTCATAATGATTGTTTCTGTTATTGTATCCAGGCTAATCCTCAAAGTCATCTCAACTTCCTGGACTTCCAGGTTTTTGACAGACTAACCATGTAGTTGCAACACTTTCTTGCACAGTAAGAGATCACAGAGTCCACAGATGTCAGGTTGCTAAGCTCCTTGTATGCTTTTCTGGAGGATTTGCCTACAATAAGGGTGGCTTTGCCTTGGAACTTCTGTTCATAAAGAATACTGCCATTTCCAAGATGAACTCTTCCAATTCACTTCAAGCTCTGCCCTGTCACTAATTCACACAGTGCATATAGTAGCTAAAGTTTGCCAGAAGTCTTGCAGGGCAAATTTCCAGAGGTCCCAGGCCTCACAAGCTCAGCCCAAGATCAATGCAGATAGATCTGGAAGTGGAAACCTGTGGAGAGAAAGGCAGAGTGGAGTCACGTTTAACTGAGTGTGTGGGCCCTCTTCAAGTCTGGAACTAGGAAACCACTTACCTGTAGCTGTTGACATGAGAAAGAAGATAATTCAACTTCATTCTATGGTGAAGGCATGTGTACTCAGTGACTCTGGAGAGGACACTGATCAAAAGTTGTTGTGGGATGTGGACATCCCTGTATTTACCATCATAGACCCACATGTTTTGTATATCCATGAGGCATGGATATTATTTCTTACATAAGTATCTAGTCCAGATGGGGAAGAAGGAGGTAGATGAGACCTGTATCAGGCAACAGAATGCTGAGTTCCAAATCCTCACCCTGTCTGGAGATGTGTGCAGACCCTGTGGAAATAACACCAAGGCCTAATCACTTAAAATAAAATAAAATCACAACCTGAGATATTTGGTCTTCTTGGTGACAAAACTGCTTTACAGGAATTGGTAGTGATGAGAATAAAGTTATTGGAAATTCCAAAATACCCTAAATTAGGAAAATTTCTAATCGTTTTTCATGTATAAGAAATTAATATTTGCTTTTCCAGAAGGTTTTAGCTATTAGTATCTGGTGACTTTTTTCTTTTATTCTATTTGTTTGCTTTCTATAGAGAGAAAGAAAGAGTGTGGAGTTTAGTAATAGAAACATGGTAATGTTCTAAGAGGAGTTATGCATGGAATTTGTTCATAATATATTTTTTGAAAAAAAAACTTGTAAATATTCAAAAAATAAATAAATCTTAATGAAAAAATGAGAAAACATCATTGCAGTATTTAACAATGAATTTTTACTGGGTTTGAAAATTTGAGACATCATGTATCAATTGTAGCATGTGATGTTCAGCTAATAGACTTTAAGGAGTGAGTTCACAGTCTATGGAATCCCCTCCATTCCTCATTCCTGTCTTGTTGATTGTTGGCTCCATTGTGCCCACCCTGCAAGTTGGCATGTCACTGAACTTACCAAGACACTTTTAATATTCCTATTATTTTTTACAATTATCATTCTAAAAAAGAGTGTAAAAATTCATATTGTTAGCAATAAACTTGTCACAGATTCAGTTTTGCTGTGGCTGCTTTATACTGAGCTGGTTAAAATTCAGTATTCACTGACCATACTCAGGAAATCCTGGCTTGGTAAGTAAGTACTGACAGTTACAAGGATTGTATCAAATGTAGTAATCTCACTGTTGAAGAATTATTTTCCCAAATACTAGCCAAAAAATCTCATTTTCCATTCATTAAACATGGATCATACATTTATCTCTTTTCTTCAATATACCTGGAAAATATCAAAAAGTAATTCCATGTACTCCTGGAATCCAGAGAATGCCCAACATTCAGGTTCACTGTGGTAATCATAGGTCACTGGAACCAATGTGAACTGCTCTTTTTCCTGTCATTAGGGAACAGACTGTAGATTCTTTGGTTTTCACCTTACACTGTGTTGTTCATTGAGCTGTGTTTGTCTTCATCTCAGTAATCCCATGTTCTATAGATTCCTTGTTCTCCAAAATTTAATATAAATCTGAGATCACTACTCCCCCTGCTACTGCCTTTCTCTTCTTATCCCATCCCAGCTTGTGCCCAGGCACCCCTTCCCTTCTTCGGGGTCAAGAGACCCCCCAACTCAGCCAGGGCTGGAAGGGGTGGTGAGTGCAACTGGGAAGGAGTGCCTTTGTTTCACTAAGCTTGCAGGCAGCAGGCTAGCTAGGCCTTTTGTCTCCTAGGTCCCTGGCCAGCAAGGGGCCCTGATCCTGTAGCAGAAGATCCATAGGCGTGCATTTGAAGGAAGAAATGAGCAGGCACCAATGCAAGAATTCTTCCAACAATCTGAAAAACAACATGATATCACCAGAACCCAGCAAACATATAACAGAAAGACTTGAACACCCTAATCCAGAAGAAGTAGAAAACATTGTTATTATGAAAGCAATAGAGTCCCTTAAACAGGATGTGAAAAACTCCCTTAAGGAAATGGATGAGAAGAATAACAAAAAGTTTGAAGAAATGAGTATATCTGTAAAAGATACTCTAGGAGTGCAAAGAGATCTACCTCAAGTTTCAGCTTATTCATGTATCTAGAAGTCTAAGATGATGACACTTGCTCAAACATATTTATTTCTGCCTAGATGTCCTTCAGTGGATGGATGGATAAAGAAAATATGGTCCATTAACACAATGGAATATTATTCAGATGTTTAAATTTAAAAGTCATGAAATTTGAAGACAGGGGACTGGATCTAGGGAAAAAGGCATACTGAAGTGAGGTAACCCAGATCACAAAATACAAACATGGTATACATGCCTTACATGAGGATATTTGCTCTTGAGGTTTAGGTAAGTATGTTTTATTCCACATAACCACACATGTTAGGTTTAAATTATGGGACTAGGCAGTCAGGTTATATCTATCCAGGAAGCTGAAATGGAATGCAGAGTTATGGACTGGGATGTCGTGCAATGGAATAGGATCAAAGTGCAAGAGGGCTAGAAGAGGGAAGAATAAAGGTTTTATGAAGAGGGAAAAGTAAAACTAAAGGCCAATTGAGGTTCATATGGAAAACAATGAAATAGAAGCTGCTTAAATTACATAGATATATGAAGGCAATCTGAATAGAATTCCATATAACAGGGAAGATGAAGATGTAGATGGATATCTCTCATAATCAAATGAGTCCTCCAGGTCTAGGAATAGGTTTTATCTTATTGGATTATTGGCCAAGAAATTCCTATGCAATACCTAAACAACCCAGTCTACTGCTAAATATATTACTTGGTGTCCACATAGGTAAGGTAATATTGACAAAGGCAATACTTATACAAATCATTGAAAATAGATAACTTGAGCCATTGCCTACCTAGAGTCTTCACCCTTAGTGATTATTATTCATGGGAACTGGAAGGTATTATGCATGCTATCAGAGTAGAAAGATAAATTCCAATCAAGCTATTACTGTAGCATACACCTGAATGAAGTAGGTGTTAGGATAATACTGGCACAAAAGTCTCGGGAATAATAAACCAATGTCTTATTTCCTTTAAGGATCACCCTATGAGATGAAGAACATCTATGACACTGCTCTTATAGCCAAGAACAAGAGAAGAGACAGATCAGGGACCTATGGCAAAGTCAAATACTAGTATCATTTTAAAATAACAAAATTTTAAAATAGCAAAAATTTATTCCTAATGACATTCTACAATATTCATAGATCAGTGGTTATCTCAGCCATAATTAGACCTATTTCCTGCCTCATACGATAATTATAAATATAGAAATCCATTGCCAGACAAAATGCAAAGAGAGAAACACAATGCAACAGTCAATCCTAAATGGGAACTCTGTAGAACAGGTGATAAATGGAATGTAAGAGTCGAAAGAGGAGTAAAAGAACACTAGGGAATCTGGGCACTAATTGTACCTGCCTTTTAATCCAAGCACTTGGGAACCCAAAGGAGGCAGGTCTTTGTGAGATTGACATCAGCCTGATCTATAGAGCATGTTGCATGAGTGTTCCAGGACAGCCAAGGTTACAATGAGAAACCATGTCTCAAAAGAAAGAGAACCACCAGGAAAGCAAGGATTGCTAAAAAATACCAATAGAATTAAGGAACTAATGAAACAGATGGAAAGCAGAATGGGAACATGGTTTTAACAGCTACACATCATACAAGGCATAAGATCCAATTACATGGCATTGCATAAATTAAATGTCAGAGAAATATAAGTGTCAAGTAGCACACAGATGACATAAAAAAGACATACAATCATCAAAAAATATTTTTAAAAGTGTTCAATAATCATAGACATCATGCTAATTCAAATTAAAACCACCTTGAAATACAAGCTTTCCCAAGTAGAAGTGGCTGCTATCAAAAGTCTGAAAAATTTTTTGAGATCCTGAGAAAAAGCAGTCCTCATATACAGTGGTGGTAGCAAAAATTAGTTCAACCATTGTAGAAATCTGATTGGAGATTTCTTATAAAACTAAAAGTAGAACTAACATATGATCCTTATGTCTCTGTATTGGAAAAATACTCAGAGTATCTCATATATTATGTATTTATATTTACAATTCTATGTTTGATGCTGTTTTGTTTACTTCAGAAAAATATTAAAATTAACCAAGTTATTCATAAACATACCAGAAAATAATGTATATGCTTTACATATAATAGGAAAATATTGTTCACATCCAGTGAATAATGGAATTACAACATTTGTAGGAAATGGATGAATATAGAGTGTAAAATATTGGGGAATGGTAGGTGAGTATGGAGAGGAAACAGGAATTTGTATTTAAAACATAAAAAAGTAACAAACCAAAAAGCAAATGATATAAAAGTGTAACTGAAGTCACATAAACATGGATGATAACCCAATTTCACCTCATACAAAGAATCTAGACACAGCCAGACTCAAACACACTCACAAACACATAACATAACCCAATTTCACCTCATACAAAGAACCTAGACACAACCAGACTCTCTCTCTCTCTCTCTCTCTCTCTCTCTCTCTCTCTCTCTCTCACACACACACACACACACACACACACACACACACACACACTCAGGTGTGTACAAAATGAATGTATCTGTGATGCAGTTTACTGTGAAGATCTGGCCTCTCATATCCTATTTTGGTACACAATCAACAGGAAAAGGATCCTCTACAACCACTCCATGTAGAATGAGACTGGGCACTCTAGTTTCTTCATTCCAATTAGGCATTCTCTTGCTGGTTGAGGGAGATAAGCCTCAGATTTCTATCCTGAAAACTTTGTATATGGCAAATTTGCATATGACCAGGTAGTGAACAAATCTGGATACACAATCTAATATACAAAGATCCATGATGACTTCAGGTGGGTCAAACAGTCCCTTTCCTGGGCTGTTTTCCATGGCTTCATGCTGCTTGTTTTTTCCCTCAAACCCACAAATTGAGCTGGGTCTGCACACTGATGTCCTCTCTTATGCATCTAATAGCCCCACTGTTTTATCCCATGTAACAGGGCAAATGTGATCTAAGACTTACATTCCTCGTGTGCCTGTCATATTGTGTGCTCAGAATCAGTGACTTTTTCTTTCCAGTGGTTAGTTCTTCTGCACACTGGGATTTGTTCATCATTCCTTCCCTGCATAATGCCCAAATAAGTACTATTCTTGAACTCATAGGATCATTTGCATTCCCATTCAGTGTCTAGCATTCTTGATGACACAGAAATAAAATACATTTAAACTTAAAATGATAAAATATGTGTTCTCCCTTTATGTAAATCATGTAAATAAAGTTATAAATTTGTAAAAGAGCAAGTGGTAAATGGTGAGGTTTGGAAGAAGTTATATACATGCATTAATATATAATTTAAAGATATATTGTAATAAAAAGTTGAAGGATAGTTTATAATAAAGAGTAGTTATATATCTGGTGAGATGGATCAGTGGTTTTACACATTTCTTTAAATCCAAAACACCAAGGTTTGATTTCTATCACCAACCTTATGTATATACCACCACTTATAATTCTGGCTCCAATGGGAGGCAAAGCCTTTGACCTCTTTGGGTACCTACAACCATGTTCACATACCCTCACAAAGAAAAGCACACAATTAGAAGAATACAAATTTGAAAACAAAGAATATTTTAATAATAAATCAGATTAAATGAAAAATCTCACACTAAAGCAATATCTGGATTTGTTTTTAGTAGTATAGGAACTGACAATATATCTGTGTTCAAATGCGAAAAATTACATATACCATTCATTTTGAATAATTTGAAATCTCGTAAAAACGTTTGCTTATACGAATCTGATTTCTGTTATTTTATTATCCAAACTTAACAAGAATGAACATCATTACAGGAATCTGATTCTACCAACTTCAATATTTGATGCTTTTAAAGATATTAAAAGAACAGCAATACATTGAGAGATGCAAACACAGCTTCTAGAATCATCAGAAACAGAGTTATGAAAAACAGGCTTGGGGGACAAATATGAGAGATGTTTTACATCTGACTTAAAGGTGTTTAAATTTATTTCATTTATTTTGGATTTGGATACAAATCAGTGCTAATAATGAGTAATAACGAAAAACAATTACCACTGGCTACAAAGCAAAAACTGTGGGTCAGTGACAGAGTATAAAAAATGAATAAAATATTGCTGTGAACAAAGACTGGACATTGCACTATCAATGTTCTTGTAGCACAAATACTATCTGTCAAAGGAAGTCAATAAATGGCAGTTTCAAGGTACTGCAGGTTACTCAGCACATTGGGCTGGGAGAAAAAGCCTGGGCTTCCTGTAAGTCCTTTTTGAACTTTTATGCACTTGACTCAAAGGACACACTTGAAACCAGAGAAATTTGGCATAGCCTGATGTTATACTCTTTCTCTCTGCAATGTGATGTTCTCACTCTGGTGGTCAGAGCATTATAATGGATCCATATACACTTTGTCAGGGATAAAGTCATGCTTAAAATGCACACAATGACTTGTACTTGGAGAATATCTGATGTCAGAATTACATAATTTTCCAGTAATTTAAGATTAAGCTTTGAAGTCATGTTTTCTTCTGTTATTAGAATGTGGTTTATATAAGAATTGGTGACTTCTGACGAGTGAAAGAGTTGGTCTACCAAAAGCATTTACATGTAGCCCATACCAGATATTGATCTCTCTTGTGATAGATGAAGTAAATTCTATGTGATGTTAATTGATTTATGGACTGAGTGGACACAGATGTTTCACAATCAGTTACATAGCTTAGAATCTTTGCGTTAGGCGTGTCTCTTCATATCTCACACAGAACAAGAGACAGGAGATTTCTATTCTTATATACTCTTGTTTCAAAATATCTCACTGTAGCCTTGTTCAGAACTACATACATATTTCTGATGGATGAAGTCTCAATCCTGAATATCTATGCCCCTAAAATAAAAGCACCCACTTATGTAAAAGAAACATTGCTAAAGCTCAAGCCAGTCATCAAACCGTACACACTAATAGTAGGAGACTTCAACACTCCTCTCTCACCAATGGACAGGTCAATCAGACTGAAACCTAACAGAGAAATAAGAAAATTAATGGAGGTAATGAATCAAATGGACTTAACAGACATCTATAGAACATTCCACCCAAATAGGAAAGAATATACCTTCTTCTCTGCAGCTCATGGAACATTCTCGAAAATTGACCATACTCGGTAACAAAGCAAACTTCCAGAGTTACAAAAAAATACTAGTAACCACCTGCGTCTTAAAGGATCACCATGGATTAAAGCTAGAATTCAACAACAATGCTACCCCCAGAAAGCCTACAAACTCAAGGAAACTGGACAGTCAACTGCTGAACCACACCTGGATCAAGGAAGAAATAAAGAAAAAAATTAAAGCCTTCCTTGAATTCAATGAAAATAAAGAAACAACATACTCAAACTAATGGGACACTATGAAAGCAGTCCTAAGAGTTCATGGCACTAAGGGCCCACTTAAAGAAAACAGAGAAAGCACACGTTGGAGACTTAACAGCCCAACTGAAAGCTTTAGAATAAAAAAGAAGCAGACTCACCTAGGAGGAGTAGAAGACTGGAAATAATCAAATTGAGGGCTGAAATCAACAAAATAGAATCACAGAAAACAATCCAAAGAATCAATGAAACAAAAAGCTGGTTCCTGGAGAAAATAAACAAGACTGATAAACCCCTATCCAAACTAATCAAACGGAGGAGAGAGAATATGCAAATTAATAAGATCAGAAATGAAAAGGGGGACATAACCACAGACACAAAAGAAATTCAGAGAATCATTAGATCTTACTACAAAAACCTGTATGCCACAAAACTGCAAAATGTAAAAGAAATGGACACTTTTTTAGATAAATACCATAAACCTAAGTTAAATCAGGAATAGGTGAACAATCTAAATAGACCTGTTAGTCGCGAAGAATTAGAAGCTGTTATCAAAAACCTTCCTACCAAAAAAAGCCCAGGACAAGATGGTTTCAATGCGGAATTCTACCAGAACTTCCAAGAAGACCTAATACCTATACAACTTAATGTATTTCACAATATTGAAACAGAAGAGTCTTTGCCAAATTCCTTTTAGGAAGCTACAGTTACTCTGATACCAAAACCACACAAAGACTCAACTAAGAAACAGAATTATAGGCCAATCTCACTCACGAACATTGACGCAAAAATCCTCAATAAAATACTGGCAAACCGAATCCAAGAACACATTAGAAAAATTGTCCATTTTGATCAAGTAGGCTTCATCCCAGAGATGCAGGGCTGTTTCAACATACGAAAATCTATCAATGTAATCCATCATATAAATAAGCTGAAAGAAAAAAACCATATGATTGCTGATTTTTAGAATGAACTGCAGAGACAATGGGACTCACCCAGTACAAGTGAAACCTGATTATCAGTTGAAGATACTCAAAGGGAGAGGTACATTTACATTTTTATTGCTATGGGAAAATATAATGAGTAATACCAACTTAGGAAAAAAATATTTATTTCAGATTCTAGCTTTCACATTTTAGTCTACCCCTGAATGAAATCAAGGCAGAAAATCAAGGTCAGAACTAAAGCAGAAGCAATACAGGAGTGTTGCCTACTGTCTTGTTTCCCAAGGCTTGTTCAGCCTGATTACTTAGAAACCCCTGGACAATATATGGCAAGAAGTTCTATGCACAATCGGATAGGTTTTGTCAGCTCAATCATTAAGGAATAAAATGAATCATAATCTTGCCTATAGTAAGATATTTACAGAAGTTTCTCAAACGAAATTCTTTCCTCTTAGGTTACTCTCGATTGTGCTGTTAATTTATCAAAACATTAGTCAGAAGATGAGGCCTTTTTATGTGTCAGAATCATCTTTTCTTTTGTATAGTCTACATAGAAAGCTTGTAGAATACATTATTTGGAAAACATTGTATTTGGTTATTTTCCCAGTTTGGTCCTTTTGTTGTAATAACCACCATGATCAAAGCAACTAGGAGAAGAAAAGGTCATCTTACAGATGACCAACATTTAACAAAACCAATACAGGATTGTAAAGATGATGACTGAAGGGAAGATGAATAGTGTATACTGCTTATTTCCTTAATTAGACTGCTTTATTATATAGGCCCTTCCTAAATACACATGGATAGCATCTAACATGAAGTATTGGATCGATTTATATTAATTACCATTTAAGTAAATGCATACGAGAAAGGCTGTGGCCAGTTAAATAGAAGGAATTCTTTAATGTAAATTATTTACATCTAGGTGTTTCAAATTGATGGCTAAGTCATCATCATTATAAATGTTTATTTAATTCAGTAGTCAATGAAGATCCAGGTTATAAAATATTCATTGTGTCTTGGTATCTTAGACATAAGAAGTGATAGAACAGGAATACACCCTTCACTTACAGGGTGGTAGAGAACATGCTGGAAGAGACCATGTTCCTACATCTGAGATATTCATCACTAAGATGAGAGTGAAGCACTGTGATGACCACACGGAGATTTGGTGATGTGTTGATCTATGCATCAGCACAATAGGTAATGATGAGAAATGCTGACTTATGTACTTGTAAGAAGTAAATTCTTGAGAAACAAATGTCAAGAAAACAAATTTCTAGTCAAGTCATTGGAAAATTATGCTTATTTAAGATACTGTTAGTTATTATTGTTTCTGGGTAAGAAACATGAACATGAGGAACTTACCAGGTAATGTAGTTAATAATAAGTGTCCTTCTCCTCAATGGGCTGCAATTCACAACCTGAGAATCATACTGTAAAAGTGTTTGAGAGTAATCAGCTAATATAACAGATGTCCCATTTTCTCTGTTGAATAGTGATCTGAGTTAAATCACATTCTCCAATGTTCTCTACTGTTGCCACATGGGGTCAAAAAGGGGTCAATGAACTTTCTCAAAACCACAGATGATTTTTACTTCACATAATATTAGGAGAGATAGCAATCTGGAAAGGGCATGAAACAATTTGAATAAGAAATGTCAAGGGGAGGGGTGTTATGATTGACACTGTCATCACGGGAGGCCAGGGCAGGGAACCCTGACTGCTCTTCGGACTGGAGAGGGGTGGGGAAAAGAGTGGGGGGAGGGGGAGTGGTGTGGGAGGAAGGGGAGGGAAATGGGAGGCTGGGAGGAGGTAAAAATTTAAAAAAAAAATAAATTAAATTAAAAAAAATCAGCGATATTCTTGTATGGAATTTTGTTATATTTAATGACAATAGTCTAATCACTGGAAAAAGTGATTTTTTTCCCCAGTATTTGATACAAGACCCAGTGAGATCATAAGCTTTTGACAGAAAACTTTTTATGGATAGTTACTTTCTTGGCCCAAACTGAAGGACAATGCAGACATTCATCAGGCCATGGCAGTAGAAAAAATAGGGGATCATCAACACTGACACCTGCCACATGAGGTAAAACAGCCCAACCTCATGAGGAATCTGCAAGCTATCACAGCTCAGTCAGTGACTTTTGTGATCATTTCAAAAATGACCACAACGGAGGACAGATACTGGGACAGTTATGCATGGTTCTACTTTAATGTCCAAGATTCCTTAAAATTAAATACACACACACAGATAGATAGATGAGAGATGATGATAGATAGATAGATAGATAGATAGATAGATAGATAGATAGATAGAT
>JABTXL010009188.1:712860-735105 GCA_025134845.1 Neodon shergylaensis
TTCTTTCTTTCTTTCTTTCTTTCTTTCTTTCTTTCTTTCTTTCTTTCTTGCAAAAGCAAGGTTTTGTTTATTAAGTACAGCCCAGCATGTGTCATCTGCCTCACAGTCTGACACAGCAGATGAAGGGAGAAGGACCTTTCTATTTCTGTACGATTTTTATAATGACAAAAACCACAAGACAGTCATTAGATTACAGTCTCAAAATACAGTATTACTTATCTTATATCACAACTGGCTAAAGATTAGGTAAAGCTTAGCTGTTATTCAGAATACCTATATAACTGAAATACTTCTCTGTACATCTAGAAAATCTAACTAACATGACTGCAAACTTGACTATTATAGATGATTATACATTTACATATACTGCTTAATAATACATTAAATTTTAAAATGAACTACACAATCACAATACCTTAGTAAAGATCAGAAATATACATATATGAAAATTGACCTTAAATTTGTATCAATAAACCAAGATCCATACCAATGCAAATTATTCATATCTATATCATATCACCCTTTAAATGTAAAGGTTCCCAAATATTGTTTACTTATTCTCTTGTTTAACAGCCATATTGACTTCTCTTTCCTGACTAGAAATTGGACATTTAGAGCTTTAGTAGACCAATCAGGAGATTTTGTCAGGCAAAGTAACATAGCTTTATGGAGTTAAACAAATGCAACATAATAGAATGCAGCACATCTTCGCAAAATGGAACAAATAACCCTAAACATAAATGATGTAACACATCTTAAACTAAGAGTTCACAAGACAGGATCATCAAGTACATTTGCAATTTGAAACAGAAAAATAACTGTTTTGATTGAAATATAATTGACTATCCCATATATTTGTTTAATCTTCCATTACAGATCTAACAAGTTTAATGAAATGGAGCATGACCCTGAGTGCCTGTACAGATATAACAAAAAAATGGGTTTCAAACACATCTTTATTGTCCAAGATGAACTCTCCCAATTCTCTTCAAGCACTACCCTAGTCACTAATCACACAGTGCATATAGTAGCTAAAGTATGCCAGAAATCTTGCAGGACAAATTCTCCGAGGTCCCAGGCCTCACAAGCTCAGCCCCAGATCACTGAAGATGGACCTGGGAGTAGAAACCCGTGGAGAGAAAGGCAGAGTGGAGTCACTTTTAACTGAGTGTGTGGCCCCTCCTTCAAGTCTAGAACTAGGAAACCACTTACCTGTAGCTGTTGCCATGAGAAAGAAGATAATCCAACTCCATTCCATGGTGAAGGCATGTGTACTCAGTGACTCTGGAGAAGACACTGATCAAAAGTTGTTGTGGGATGTGGACATCCCTGTATTGATCATCATAGACCCACATGTTTTGTATATCCATGAGGCCTGGATATTATTTCTTACATAAGTAACAAGTCCAGATTGGGAAGAAGGAGGTAGATGAGACCTGTATCAGGCAACAGAATGCTGAGTTCCAAATCCTCACCCTGTTTGAGGAAATATACATTCTGGAGATCTGTGCAGACCCTGTGGACATAACACCAAGGCCTAATATCTTAATTTAAAAAAAAACACAACTTGAGACATTTGGTCCTCTTGATGACAAAACTGATTTACAGGTAATGATAGTGATGAGAATAATGTGATTGGAAATCCCCAAAACCACTAAATTAGGAGAATTTCTAATAGTTTTTCATGTATAAGAAAATAATATTTGCTTTTCCAGAAGGTTTTAGCTATTAGTGTCTGGTGACTTTTTTTTTCTTCTAGTCTATTTGTTTGCTTTCTATAGAGAGAAAGAAAGATTGTGGAATTTAGTGATAGAAACATGGTAATGTTCTAAGAGGAGTTGGGCATGGAATTTGTTCATAATATATTTTTGGAAAAAAAACTTGTAAATATTCAAAATATAAATAAATCTTAATGAAATAAGTGAGTAAACATTGGTGCAATGAACCCTGACTGCTCTTCAGACTGGAGAGGGAGGGGGAGAGGAGTGAGGGGAGGGGGAGAGGGGCGGGAGGAGGGGCAGGGAAATGCAAGGCTGGGAGGAAACAGGGATTTTTTTTTCAATAAAGAAAAAAAATATTTAACAATGAATTTTTACTGGGTTTGAAAATTTGATACATCACATATCAATTGTAGCATGTGCTGTTCAGCTAATAGACTTTAAGGAGTTAGTTCACAGGGTCTATGGAATCCCCTCCATTCCTCATTTCTGTCTTGTTGGTTGTTGGATTCATTTTTCCCTCTGCTGGTCTTGTGCACCCTGCAGGTTGGCATGTCTCTGAACTTACCAATACACTGTTAATATTCTTATTATTTTATACACTTATCATTCTAAATGAGTGTAAAAATTCAGATTGTTAGCAATAAACTTGCCATAGCTTCAGTCTATCTGTGGCTGCTTCATACTGAGCTGGTTGAAATTCAGTACTCACTGACCATACTCAGGAAACCCTGGCTTGGTAAATAAGTACTGGAGGTTACAAGGATTGTATCAAATGTAGTAATCTCATTGTTGAAGAATTATTTTCCCAAATACTAGCTGAAAAATCTCATTTTACATTCATTAAACATGGGTCATACATTTATCTCCTCTCTTCAATATACCTGGAAAATAACAGGAAGTAATTCCATGGACTCCTGGAATCCAGAGTATGCCCAACATTCAGGTTCACTGTGGTCATCATAGGTCACTGGCACCAATGTGAACTGCTCTTTTTCCTGTCATTAGGGAACAGACTGTAGATTCCTTGGTTTTCACCTTACACTGTGTTGTTCATTGAGCTGTGTTTGTCTTCATCTCAGTAATCCCATGTTCTATAGATTCCTTGTTCTCCAAAATTTAATATAAATCTGAGATCACTATAATACTATCCAGAGAAGGTTCAGGCCTGGACCAGGAGAGTCTCTTCCTTTTCCAAATTTCTAAAACATATTCTCCTTAACACTGGACCAACACCAAACTTCACTTCTCTGCAAATGCTAATCTAACTCAGACATAAAACATTCAAGCTTTTTTATATTCAGCAGCAATAAAGACTTCCACTTCAGCAACCATGAAGGAAATGTTTACAAAAAACACTAGCAAAAAGCAGGAAACTGCGATAAGGAACTCTGTTGCCATATCACCTGGCATGTGCACATTGGCCACTCAGGCTTTTCAACAATATGATGATACAAGAAACACCTCCAGTGGAATCACTAAATTTGAAATTGGGTTGTAAAGTAATCTTTAGAAGGATGATAATTTTAAATATGCATTGTGTAAAAATGTTAATTACATCTACCTTGTTAGAAAACACACTGGAATCTGGAAAGAATAGAAAACTTATCTTCCCAATTATTGTATTTTACTCACCATGAGAGGAAATAAATAGAATGATTTTCAGAATATTTAAATTTCCCAGTAGTTTCCAACTAAAACTATCATGACCAAGTCTTAAAATTATAGACATTGTGGAAAATCATGAAAAGACATTTTTATGTTCATTTCATCTGATAATAAGTGACCAATGGTTACCTTAGATGTTTCATTTGGAAATAATAATATGCATGTTGGCCATTAAGCAAATAATAATTGCCATAGAATATAACAAAGCAAATATACTCTAGAAGATTTTTTTGAACAGGAAGGGAAAAACACATATTCTAAAATGTAAACAGACATGTGCTTGTTTACGAGGAATCACATGATAGAAATTCAAAACTGCCTATAACATCATTGGCACCTGTTCATTCTGAGTAGCTTCAGTAGTTCTCAAATGTCTCTGCTGTTTCTGAGCTCCTGTCTGTGAAGGTTTGTGTCTGAGTTCACACTAAAATCTCCTCCCATGTTCCTAGCATAGTAAGACATGGCACATGGTTCAGATTTAAGAAAACTTAGCTGTAGGAGTTATCCCTACTGAGAATGATGCTGGAATTGAGTCCCAATTACAAACTGTGTCTCCAAAAGTCCATAGTATGGTACCAGCATATTCTAACAGTTCCTTTATAAAAATTTTATGTGCTTCTGTACAAAATCAATGGGCTGTAAGAAATAATCCATAAGCACAGGGAGAGGGAAATAAAATATTTGAAATTTCTAATCCACTTATGTTGTGCAGTTTATACATATCATTCTATGGGTACATTTACCACTTAGTTGTCAATGTCTTGAGAAGATATACATCTATTATATTAATACTCTTCAGTTACTAACAGTATTTGCTTCATCTTTTATTGAAGATCAGAGGAAATTTTCATAAAAGCAAAACTGATATGTGTTTTCCTTTCCCCCGTATCTTATCTCTGTTCTCTGCTTACTTCTATTTACATGACACTTCTCTGAGACCAGGTTTTACACATTCCCCATATATGTGCTGACTTATGAAATGTCTGCTGGAGACCTTCTCCTCAGATTTTCCATTTATGGTGAGTACTAACTCTACTTTTTGACAGAGGTTTCATGATAAAGTCATAATATGTTATATACAGTTGTGTGTCTCACATTGAATATTTATTAACACTTGGCTTATGAACAATAGTACTAGTTTTACCAGTGTGACAATGCTTTAAACAGAGAGAGTTCATGGAAAAGCCATAGAGAATGGACATATTTCCTTGTCACTAGAAACAATGGAGAACATAAATATAGATACTTAATTGGAAATGGCTGAAAATATCAAAAATCACAACAATGTGAAACAATGGGATGAAGCTGCTTATGGGAAGGCTTGGTAGGAGAAGATGGAGTTGTTGCAGACTCCGTTTGCTCGTTCACTGACTTCAATTTTTCAGATTGTGGATGTTAGAAGACAAACTGAAAGCAATGTGTTTAGCTTTACAACCAAAAATAATGTTAGACAAAAGCATATTAAAGCTGAATTTTTACTGAATATGGATTCTATACAATCACAATCAGAATGACAGTCATTAAGAAAACAAATGATTCATTACATATGATGTCTGAATATATGGGTCTGGGTTCCTGCTCAGGATGATCTTTAAGAGTTCTCTCCATTTGTCTGAAAATTTCATGGTTTATTCTTTTTTTTTCAGCTGAGTAATACCCCATTGTATAAATATACCATATGTTCTCTATCCATTCTTTGGATGAGGGATATCTAGGTTGTTTCTCATTTCTGCCTATCTGGTTGATTGGGAACACAAATGATAAGGTCAGGTTGAGAAAGAGTCTGTAGAAAAAGGACTGGAATTTGCGGATACTTAAGGGATGATGTGGAAAGAGACATCCAGACTTTTAGTTTTAAAATATTATTAATTGTTAAATAATAATTTCTTATAAATAAGTTATTATCTTGTTTTAATTTATGAACACAGTGTGGAAATATAACCAAAACCAATTCACATGTTGTCTTATGTCATTATTTCTAGTTCAAATATGTAATATACATCATTGAAAACTTTTGAAATTTAAATCTCACCTGTGTTGTTTGAACTGTAGAACGGGAGTTTCACACATCCAGTATCCTCCACTTTGCACTTCTTCCTCTGCTATCTAGAACAATGCTCTCCTTTCCATGATGTCCACCTTTTCATACTCTATCTAACCAATCTAGATGCCCCTTAATGGAAGAATGTATAAGGAAAGTGTGGTATATGTACGCATCAGAGTATTACTCAGTGGTAAAAAACAATGACATCTTGAATTTTCCATGCAAATGGATGGAAATAGAAAACACTATCCTGAGTTAGGTAACCCAGACCCAAAAAGATGAATATGGTATGTACTCACTCATAAGTGGATTCTAGCCATAAATAAAGGACATAGAGCCTATGATCCTAGAGAAGCTAAATAAGAAGGTGAACCCAAAGAAAAACATATAGTTATCCTCCTTGATTGTGGGCGGTAATTGATAAATCCAGACAATTGTAATATATACAACTTTAATAGAAAAATCCAACTCACAAGTCCAAAGTTCCCGCGCAGCACAGAAAACCGGAAACAGGGGAGGAAGGGCAGAGAGCTTGCAGCTTCTGCACTCTCAATTTATCAGTAGAAACTTCGCCCCAGGCAACCCCGCCCAAAATGGGCGGGGCCTATCACTACACTTGATATTGGAAGTAGACAAGATTGCCAGGCAAAAATTGGAAACTAGGGGGTGAGGGTGGGGTGGGGGTAAGGGGAGATGAGGAGAAAAAAGTGAGAAGGTGGAATGGGACGGTTGGAATGGAGGAAGGGTGGATATGGGAGCAGAGAAGTATATTTTAAAAAGATTCATTTATTTATTATGTATACAGCATTCTGCTTGCACGTACACCTGCAGGCCAGAGGAAGGCACCAGATCTTATTACAGATGGCTGTGAGCCACCATGTGGGTACAGGGAATTGAACTCAGGACCTCTGGAAGAGCAGCCAGTGCTCTTAACCACTGAGCCATCTCTCCAGCCAAAAGTATATATCTTAATTAAGAGAGCCATTTTAGGGTTGGCAAGAGACATGACTCTAGAGGGGTTACCAGGTGTCCATGGAGATGTCCCTGGCTAGATCCGTGGGCAGCTGAGGAGACGGAGCCTGAAATGCCCTATCCTATACTGATGAATATTTTACCTATCACCATAGAACCTTCATCTGGCGATGGATGAAGCTAGAGACAGAGACCCACATTGGAGCACTGGACTGAGATCCCAAGGTCCAAATGAGGAACAGAAGGAGGGAGGACATGAGCAAGGAAGTCAGGACCGTGAGGGGTGCGCCCACCCACTGAGACAGTGGGGCTGATCTAATGGGAACTCACCAAAGCAAGCTGGACTGGGACTGATAGAGCATGTGAACAAACCGGACTCTCTGAACGTGTCAGAAAAGGAGGCCTGACTGAGTAGCCAAGTACAATGGCATCCTAGTGCATGTACTGGCTTTGTGGGATCCTAGTCTGTTTGGATGCTCACCTTCCTAGACCTGGATGGATGTGGGAGGACCTTGGACTTCCCACAGGGCAGGGCACCCTGACTGCTCTTTGGACTGGAGAGGGAGGGTGAGGGGAATGGGGGAAAAGGGAGGAGGAGAGGAGGTGGAAATTTTTAAGCAAAAATAAATAAAAAAATGACTAAATGTCTGACACAGGTGATAGTGTGGAAAGTCATTTTTGATTTCTACTGTATTTTCTCATTATTATACTTTAATAAGATACATGAGCATAATTCCTGACAAGTAACATGGGATTCTCTCTGTATGCTGTGAATATATTTTATTACCATTGGTTAATAAACAAGCTGATTTGGCCCACAGGCAGGCAGAATAAAGAAGCTAGGTGGGAAATCCAAGAAGGCTTACTGGGAGAAAAAGACCAGCATTAGGGAGATGCCAATAGCCACCAGAGAAGCAAGAAGTTTGGTAACAAGTCATGAAATTCATGGTTAAACATAAACTAATAGAAATGTGCTAATTTAAACATAAAACCTGGGCATAGCTATACCCAAGTCATGGGTCAAACAATTATAATTAATATTAAACCTATGAGTGATTATTTAAAAGCAGGTGCAGGACCAGAAGGAATGAGAAACCCCCCCCTACAAATGGCACCCAACCTCATTAATGGATCCACATAAGACTTTTAAAAGCTTTCTAAAGATTCTAAGTGAAAAAAAAAACAGGAGTCACATTGGGCACCCTAATCTCTCAATGCTGGCCATTTCACAGACACATGTCCGGACAACTGCCTGAGAGATGTAACTGGCATCCTATTGTCATGGGCTGGAACACATGGTAGATTCCTTCAGTCTCTTAATGTGATACAGGAAAGAGGATCCCATCAGATGCCTGTGGGCTTGAGAACACAGTTGTAGGGTGAAAAGCATAGCATAGCTACAAGATGTTTACCACTGCTTCCTAGAGTTGTGGCAGTAAACATGGCTCCAGGAGCTGGTAGTGAACATACCTCTAACATTTTAGAAAGCCAAATGGGTCAGAGTCAACAGCCAAAGTCTCAACTTTTGTCCTAGCCACAGCATCTTAATGTTCTAAAAACTCTTCAGGTAAAATAAGAAAAGATTACAGATATGAAGTAAGAGAGATTCATAAAAAAAGCCTCTAAAACAGTCAGAATGTATTTGATAAATATGCAGTCTTGGGAGATAGAGGATATAGGATAGATAGAGTCATAGATTAAAAGTATAACTTAGGTTGTTTTCAGTTTTTGGCTATAACAATGCTGTTATGAACATAGTTGAGCACATGTCTTTGTGGTAAGATTGAGCATAATTTGGATATATATCCAAAAGTGGTATTACTGGGTTTTGAGGAAGGTTATTTCCTAATTTTCTGAGAACTAGCCAGAGTCACACTGATATCCAAAAGGCTGTACCAACTTGCATTCCCACCATGAATGAAGGAGTGTTCCCTTTACCCCATAACCACTCCGGCATAAGTTGTGATCAGTGTTTTTGATCTTGGCCATTCTTACAAGTGTAAGATGGAATCTCAGAGTGGAATAATTACACAATGGAGTACTACATTGCAGAAAAGATAATAACATGTTGAATTTTGCAGGAAAATGGATGAAATGTCTGCTTCTGTCAGCAACAATTTCTTCAAGAGCATAATGGGCATCACAGAAGCCCCTTATGGAGTTTGCCTTCGATATGGCAAGGCTAGCCATTTGTGCAAGAATGTATTGTTGCCTGGACAGCTTTTCAAAATTTTGTATAATCTTGAATGCAGGACCCATAAAACGATAACTGGAACTTGCCAAAAAAGGTGAAAGAGTATGTCAAAGATCCTGCTTCAAGGAAGAATCTGTCTGACATTCTTCAAGAAACAAAAGAAAAAGACAGACAAATGTTACCAATGTAGGAAAGATAGTACTTCAGATTTCCTGCATCACTGAGAAACCTACCTGCTGTGGCCAGCGCAGCCTGGATAGCCGAGACTGGCCGGGGGGAAAGGGGGAGCGGGGGGGGGGTGCCGGGGTTGAGACACGGAGGCTTCTTTTCAGGTGGAAGAACAGCAACCTTTATTTTTCCCAGCAACCTTCTATACCTTTACTCCTTCTGTGGAGACCCACCGGCCAGAAAGAACACAAACATCCTTGTCAATTACAGACCACAAGGAAGTTCCGCTTTCACTCAGGGGGAGTGAGGGCAGCTGGATCACAACACCTACCAGATAATGTTAGTCTATAAGTTGAAAATGGATGCCCCAACATTACTTATAAACTTTGGGTGACTGTCCAGGCAGCCTAATGTCTCTGTCATTTTTAGAGCTTAGTCATTTATTTTCAATAAATTTCCTTTTTAATTACATAATACTGTATCTTTCTGGGATCTTTGATGTAGTTGAAGAGTAGATAGTTGTAATTATTGTTTTCCTTATTTATGAAAAATAATAAATTAGATATAAAACTTTAGACTGTTAAAATAAGATGGATGGTAGAATATTTTATTTAATTTTGTCAAATACAAATACACTAAATCTTGTAGCTGCAATCCTTGCTTAATAACTGTTTTGGTGTATGTAATTTTACAATAATGAAATTAAAGCCTTTCTTTTTGATTAGATAGAAAGGGGGAAATTATGTGGAATGTCTTTCTGTATGCTATGAATATGTTTTATATAGAGGCTGGAAAAGAAGGAGACAGTTCTTCTCAGGGACAGCAAGACATGAAAAATAATATTAAATGAATTTAGGAAGGTTGAGAAAAATAATCCTGAGAACAGTTCCCTTCTTTTCCAACCTCTGTATTTCTCATACATGAGGCCCAAACTGTATTCCCTTCATTGGATATATAAGTTTGAATAAGAAAGCTTAGCATAGACTCATATGTTTAAATACTGAAGTCTCACTTGGAGAAAATGTTTGTAAAGATTCAGAAATGTTATCTTGTAGGAAGTGTGTCATTTTGAAAAATTAGATTATACTAAAGACTCATGCATTTTCAGAGACTTCTGCTTCTTGTTTCAGATTGAACTTGAGACCCTCAGCCACCAAGCCTTGACTCAGTCCACTCTAATATTCTGAAGCTTTAAGCATAATAAATGTGTTCATTTTATGTTGCCTTTATCTTAGTGTATTTTCATAGCAATAGAAAAATAACGAAGTTAAATAGCCTTAGTGTTTCGCATTATGGTGAAAAGTTCTGTGAATCTAAGAGAAATGAACTTGCTCTGCCAGTGATCAGATTTTACCTCAAAGACCCGATGTGACCTATGGTAGATTCACATAACAATGGCAAATCGTGTGTTTTTGATTTTCTAGGTAGGTAGATCTCACTTTCATAAAGTTTTCTTGACGGGATCTACTTATACAAAATTCTAATATGAACCAAGATGAAAGTCATGGAATAATAAACTGAATGAACTATAAACACACATGGTTCTCTTTTTAACCTGAGTGTACCATCCTCAAGGAGAAGAGAGGACATCCAAATATACTAGGATGTTTTTATGTAATTATCATGGTGCCACTTTCCTTTTGGTTTTCCCTAAAATATTAATGCTGCTATAATCAAAAAACATGACATGACCTCTGCCAAAAATATGAAAATACTCAACAATGTCCATGTATTTTCTTCTCATGAAATTTCAATGACTAATGTCGGGTACTCTGTAGTTGTCAGTTTACACTTTGTTCATTGGAGACTGTGCCTCCTACGATAAAATAGCACAAGAAGAACATATAATGTGTTGAGGACATTGGATCCCTTCAGAAAGTACATGTGGAGAGAATTCCAGAGAATGTGTAAAAAAAATGCAGGTCAAACACCTGAGAAGAGTGCTAAATCTAATCATATCTGCATAAATTCCTGTGATGAACTTATATTCTGTGTCTTTTGCACCCCTTGGTGGCCCTGAGTGGCCTAACAGTGAGGTTTATGTCTGAGTTAGCACTGAAGTCCCATCACTGTGTCTCTAGCACAGTAATAAGTGGCTGTGTCCTCAGATCTCACACTGTTCATTTGCAGGTACAGAGTGTTCTTGGCATTGTCTCTAGAGATGGTGAATCAATCCTTCACAGATGGTGCATAGTTTGTTGTACTGCTTTCTTTATTAATATTTCCAACCCACTCCAGCCCCTTCTCTGGCGCTTGGCGAAACCAGTGCATCCAGTAATCACTGAAAGTGAATCCAGAGGCTACACAGGATAGTCTCAGGGATCCTCCAGGCTTCACGAGGCCTCCCCCAGACTCCACAAGCTTCACCTCAGACTGGACACCTGTAAACACAGAGAACGTTATTAGTAAATTACCACAGAAGATTTATCTTTTATATATCTTGTTCATGTTAACTAACACACTCAGTATCTCTTCTTCATAAATTACTTTTTAAAAAAGAAACAAGTAAAACCCAAATAAGAACCAAATTCATTGTGTGTTTTGTTTTCCATGCTGATCACTGAATGGGAAGACCTGGGCATTCAGGACTGATTCTTTTGTCTGAGCTTCAGAGTTAGGGTTTATCTGGTTTTCATGAGAACAGATGGGCCTTATTTGCATGCTTTCGTGCTATACACGCTCTGTGCTCTAATATGTTTGTAAATGTTCTGTGGAAGTCTAGCATTAAAGACTCTAGGATTCTGATAACAAAAGGAGATTTCTGTGTGTAAATTTATAATAAATTATGTAAATTTAATATAAGAATAAATCAAAAATATCATCTACCATGAGCAAGTAGGACTCATTCCAGAGATGAAGTAAAGTTTTACATATGTAAAGATACAAATGTAATCCATAACACAATCAGAGTAAAAGACAAAATCCATATGATCATATCATAGGACTGAAAAATGAGTTTAACAAAACCTAATATCTCTTCATGATAAATGCTGTGAGATTCTAGGGACATAAGGAATATACTTCACCATAATAAATGCAAAACACTGGAAGATCTCAACAAACATCAACTGAAATTAAAAGAATTTATAATCATTTCCACCAAAATCAGGAACAAGTTGATCCACTCTCTATATACCAATTCAAAATAGTACTTGAAGTCTTATCTAGAACATTAGTATAACTAAGGAGATAAAGTGGACAAAATTAGGACTGGAAGAACTCAAAGTATCTATCCTTGTAGATGATATGATTGAATATACAATTAACCCTAAAAAGCCCTCTGAAAACTCCTACAATTAAGAAATATGATTATTAAATATCAGGACATGATATAAATGCACAAAGATCAGTGACCTTTCTATATACACATGATAATGAAATTGAGATAGAACTTGACAAGGAAACAGTACATTCACATGAGCCTTAAAAATATCTTGTGGTAACTTTAACCAAGCAAAATATTTGTACGATAAAAACTTTAAAATATTGAAGAAAAAATTGAGAAAGCTAATAGAGTGGAAAGATATCCCCCAGAAATGAATTATGACGATTAATATAGCTAAAATTCCCCTTTTATCAATAGCAATCTACAGATTAAATACAAGCTTCAGCAATATTCAACCACAGATATTCATAATTGAAAGGACAATGTTCAGATTCATCTGAAAACAACAAGAACAATAATTCAGGAAGTTAAAATAATCCTAATTAATACAAGAACTCTTGAAGGTATTACCATCCCTGACATCAAATCATACTGTAGAGCTGTAGTAATAAAAATAGCATGGTCTTAGCATAAACCTGGCATGTTGATCAAGGGAAAAAATTGAAGTCACTTACGTGAATTCCAAACACCTAAGGACACTTGACTTTTTTTTTTCAAAAGTCCAACTAGAAAAAAAAGGGAATCATCTTCAATAAATAATGCTGTCCAATTGTTTGGATTCATGTAGAAGAATGTAAAAAAATTATTACACCTTCCCTCGCACATATAGATCAGGCTACAAAATGGAAATATTTTTACCAACTTCTCATCCATTATGAGGATAATTTCTTGAATATCTAAAGAACTCACAAAAACAGGGTTTCAAGAACACAAACAAATCAACTAAAATGGGATAGATTCAAAGTGAGAAGTCTAAAAAGGTTGAAAAGGCTGAAAAGAAATATCCAAAATTCACCACCATGAAGGAAAAGCAAGTCAAAAGGGCTCTGAGACTTAAATATAAACTAATTCAGAATGTCTTAGGTCAATAAAACAAATGACAGCCCATTATTTGGTCAAGTAGAGTAAGGAGCACTTACAGGTAAGAATAAAAATTTGTACAGGCATTATAGAAATCATAGTAGAGGTTCCTCAGGAGTGCAAGGAGATCTACCTCAAGTTTCAGCTTATTCATATATCTAGAAGATTTTGCAAACTAAGATGATGACACTTGCTCAAACATATTTATATCTGTAGGACATCTAGCACTATATTGAAGAGGTATGGCGAAAGTGGACAGCCTTGTCATGTTCCTGAGTTTAGTGGGATGGCTTTGAGTTTCTATCCGTTTAATTTGATGTTAGCTGTCTGCTTGCTGTATATAGCTTTTATTATATTTAGGTATGACCCTTGTATCCCTAATCTCTCCAAGACTTTTATCATAAAGGGATGTTGAATTTTGTCAAATGCTTTTTAGGCATCTAATGAAACGATCATATGGTTTTTTTCTTTCAGTTTATTTATATGATGGATTACATTGATAGATTTTCGTATGTTGAAACAGCCCTGCATCTCTGGGATGAAGCCTACTTGATCAAAATGGATAATTTTTCTAATGTGTTCTTGGATTCGGTTTGCCAGTATTTTGTTGAGGATTTTTGTGTCGATGTTCATGAGTGAGATTGGCCTGTAATTCTTTTTCTTGGTTGAGTCTTTGTGTGGTTTTGGTATCAGAGTGACTGTAGCTTCATAAAAGGAATTTGGTAATGACTCTTCTGTTTCTATATTGTGAAATACATTAAGGAGTGTAGGTATCAGGTCTTCTTGGAAGTTCTGGTAGAACTCCGCATTGAAACCATCTGGTCCTGGGCTTTTTTTGGTAGGGCGGTTTTTGATAACAGCTTCTAATTCTTTGCAACTAACAAAGATTGTTCACCTGGTCCTGATTTAACTTTGGTATATGGTATTTATCTAAAAAAGTGTCCATTTCTTTTACTTTTTGCAGTTTTGTGGCATGCAGGCTTTTGTAGTAATATCTAATGATTCTCTGAATTTCTTCTGTGTCTGTGGTTATGTCCCCCTTTTCATTTCTGATCTTATTAATTTGCGTATTATCTCTCTGCCGTTTGATTAGTTTGGATAGAGGTTGATCAATCTTGTTGATTTTCTCCATGAACCAGCTTTTGTTTCATTGATTCTTTGGATTGTTTTCTGTGTTTCTATTTTGTTGCTTTCAGCCCTCAGTTTGATTATTTCCAGACTTCTAGGTCTCCTAGGTGTGTCTGCTTCTTTTTTTTTTTTCTAGAGCTTTCGGGTGGGCTGTTAAGTCTCCAATGTGTGCTTTCTCTGCTTTCTTTAAGTGGGCACTTAGTGCTATGAACTTTCCTCTTAGGACTGGTTTCATAGTGTCCCATAAGTTTGAGTAGGTTGTTTCTTTATTTTCATTAAATTCAAAGAAGACTTTAATTTCTTTCTTTATTTCTTTCTTAATCAAGGTATGGTTCAGTAGTTGACTGTTCAGTTTCCATGAGTTTGTAGGCTTTCTGGGGGTAGCATAATTGTTGAATTCTAACTTTAATCCATGGTGATCTGATAAGACACAGGTGGTTACTAATATTTTTTTGTAACTGTGGAAGTTTGCTTTGTTACTGAGTATGTGGTCAATTTTTGAGAATGTTCCATGAGCTGCAAAGAAGAAGGTATATTCTTTCCTATTTGGATGGAATGTTCTATGAATGTCTGTTAAGTCCATTTGATTGATTATCTCCATTAATTCTTTTATTTCTCTGTTGGGTTTCGGTCTGATTGACCTGTCCATTGGTGAGAGAGGAGTATTGAAGTCTCCTACTAATAGTGTGTGCAGTTTGATGGCTGCCTTGAGTTTTAGCAATGTTTCTTTTATGTACGTGTGTGCTTTTATATTAAGGGCATAGATATTCAGGATTGAGACTTCATCCTGATGAACTGTTCCTGTTATGAGTATAAAATGTCCCTCTCCATCTCTTCTGATTGATTTAAGTTTGAAGTCAACTTTGTTAGAGATTTGTATGACCACACCTGCTTGTTTCTTGGGTCCATTTGCTTGATAAACCTTTTCCCAGCCCTTTACTCTGAGTAGGTGCCTGTCTTTGTGGTTGAGGTGTGTTTCTTGTAAACAGCAGAATGTTGGATCCTGTTTACGTATCCAATCTCTTAGCCTGTGCCTTTTTATAGGTGAGTTGAGTCCATTGACATTAAGTGACATTAATGACCAGTGGTTGTTAACTCCGGTCACTTTTTTAGTCGTAGAGTTTGTGTGTTTCCCTTCTTTGAGTTGTGCTGATGAAGGGTCTCTAGATGTCTGAGTTACTGTGGTCATTGTTGGACTCCTTGGTTAGTGCTTTTCCTTCTATTACATTCTGTAAGGCTGGATTTGTGGCTACTTATTGTTTAAATTTGTTTTTATCCAGGAAAATTTTTTTCTCCATTTATATTGAACGAAAGCTTGGCTGGGTATAGTAGTCTGGGCTTCCATCCATGGTCTCCTAGTTTCTGTAGTACATCTATCCAGGACCTTCTGGCTTTCATGGTTTCCATAGAGAAGTCAGGTGTAAGTCTGATAGGTTTTCCTTTATAAGTAACTTGGCCTTTTTCCTTTGCGGCTCTTAATATTCTTTCTTTAGTCTGAATGCTTTGTGTTTTGATTATTATATGGCAAGGGGATGTTTTTTTTTTATCCAGCCTATTCGGTGTTCTGTATGCTTCTTGGACCTTCATAGGTACATCCTTCTTTAGGTTGGGAAAGTTTTCTTAGGTTGGGTAGCTCGTAAACAAAGCGCCTACCTTGCTTGCTTCAGGCAGGCTCTCTGTACTGGAAAAATCCTCAAATCTTATGTATTTATATTTACAAGCCTATGTTTGTTGCTCTTTTGTTTACTTCAGCAAAATGTTAAAATTAACCAAGTTATTCATAAGCACACCAGAAAATAAAGTATATGAGTTACGTAAAAGAGGAAAATATTGTTCATCCCCAATGAATTACATTACAACGTTTGTAGGAAATAGATGAGTATAGAATGTCAAATATTGGGTAGTGGGAAGTGAGTATGGAGAGGGAATTGGAATTTGTATTTAAAACATAAAAACGTAACAAACCAAAAAGCAATAGATATAAAAGAGTAACTGAGGTCACATAAACACTGATGATAACCCAATTACACCTCATACAAAGAAGCTAGACACAGCCAGACTCATATACACTCACACAAACACACACACACATATGTGTGTACAAATAAATGTATCTGTGTTGCAGTTTAGTGTGAAGCTCTGGCCTCTGGTATCCTATTTTGGCCTACAATCAACTGGAAAAGGACCCTCTACAACCACTCCATGTGGAATAAGACTGGGCACCCTTGTTTCTTCATTCTAATTGGGCACTCTTGTAGGGATAGGCCCCGCCTGTTTTGGGCGGGGTTGCCTGGGGCAAAGTTTCTACTGATAAAGGGAGAGCGCAGAAGCTGCAAGCTCACTGCGCTTGCTCCCCGGTTTCCGGTTTCCTGTGCTGCGCGGGAACTTTGGATTCGTGAGTTGGATTTTTCTATTAAAATTGTATAAATTACAATTGCCTGGATTTATCAATTACCACCACCCTTGGCCCCAACACTTGGCGCCCACACGTGGCGCTCCCACGTGAAGTATATCTGAAGTATATCTGCCCCCGCCCCTGCAGGTAGCTCGCTGCGCCCAAAGTGGTCCGCAGCAGTCGGCTACCTGCCTCCCCCCACTGAGCTAGCCGCGCCTGCTAGCCGGCTTGCCCGCTCCCCGGGTGTGCTTTTCCCATTCAGCCCTGCCTGCACCACCTTGTGCCCCACTGCGCGGCCACTCTCTCGCTAAGAGCACCGAGGATTGCACAGGCAGGACTCCAGCCCACGCCGGCACTGTGTCCTTGGCTTGCACCCAGCACCCGCTCGCCAGAGCAATCGCCGGTTGTGGTGGCTCACGCCGGTAGGAATTGCTGAAGGAGGCAGAGACAGCCTCTCTCAGCGCGCTCCGGTCACGGTCGCTCGGTCTTGTTCGCCGCCCCCAGAGCTGCCGCCGACCAGCCTTGACGCTCTCCTGGAGCGACGGCAGACCCTGCAGTCGCCTCCTTCCCCCACGGGGCCCGCTCGCCCACTCGCCCACTCGCTGCTAGTGCTCTCAGGCTCACAGCCTTTTAACCCCTTCCTGCCTGCTTGCCTGCGGTTTGCAACACAAACCGCCACAGCAACAGAGTTGGTTTGATTCAAAGTGACCCCTTCGGCAACTCTTCAGGCAGAACAATAAATTTTCGCTTTGAGCTCTTTCAGACCGCCCTCCACGTGGACTCAAGTAGACTCTTCCGCCACCACTGGCAGGAACCAGTCATTGCAGGTAAAAAAAAATTTTTTTCTTATAAAAAAAATGTCTGAGAATATCACAGTTCATAACTTTAACAATCTTTTTGAATGTGCCATGTGGGAAATCTTACAAGAGGTGTCTAACATCCCACATCTATGGATATTTCTGGGAGTAGTAGTTTTCCTGGGTTTTAGCTGGTTTTACAAATCTTTAAGAGACGAATCCAGGATTCTTAAGGCAGAGGTTGAATGTCTAAAAACTATTAAGCATGACAATGATCTTCTCAAGAATCAGCTTAAAGTTCTACAGGAAGAGAACAGATCTTTCTTTAACAAGACTCTGTTGACAAATTTAGAAAAGGTTCAGGCTGATTTTAAGGAGAAATTCATTAATATGGAAGAAGGGTCAGCTGATTTGAATCGTAAATTCCAACAGTCACTTTCTGAAGGGATTGAAACATTAACTGAGAAAATCAAAACTGTTGAATGTGACAATCGAATTTTGTCTAAAACTTATGACAGACTGGCGGAAAGATTGTCAATACAAGAAGGCACGGTTTATGCCATAAAAATTATGTCCAAAGATGAGAACTTATCTCTAATGGACAAACTTCATACTTTAGAATCCTCAATGAAGGCTTTAGAACATAATTCTGGACAGGAGATACATACATTGCAGAAGGCAATGGTGAATAGAATCGAAAAGATTGAGGAATTTCTAAATTCTGATGAAGAAAAACATACAGTAGAAAGGCAAACTTTAACTACACCTGTGGGTAAATCCTTCCGGGACAATTTCTACAAAGCTATACCCACAGCTGCTTTTCCAGTAATAACGACAGAGAAGGTGATTGGTTCCAAAAACCCTAGGATCATCAAGGAAGATACATGGGAGCCTGTCCGTATGAATGATCTCAAGGAAATTAAACAGGCTATCATGTCTTTTGGGATGCATGCCTCCTTTGTTAAAGAGATGTTAAAATCTTGGGCATCGACAAGCAGAGCCACCCCTTCAGACTGGCTCCAGCTGAGTTCTGCAGTACTTGAGAGCGGGCCACAATTAAAATGGAAATGCTTATTCAGGCAAGACGCTAAACGTTTAGAACAGCAAGAAAAAGCAAAGGGAAGTGACATTTCCATAGATAAAATTCTAGGTGAAGGACTCTTTACTGACCCTCAAGAACAAGCTAATTTGGATGAAAACACACTCTTCCTGTGCACTAAAGCAGCCTTAAATGCTTGGGACAGGGTACAAGACCCAGGACAAAAAAAATGGAATCATTTGTCACCATTAAACAAGGTCAGAGAGAACCCTTTAGTGATTTTTTACAAAGACTTACTAAGGCTGTGCAAATAGGGATACCTGACCCAGACGCAAGACGCATTTTGATTGAGACTTTGGCTTATGAAAATTCAAATGTGGGATGCAAAAAGATTTTGGGGCCTTTAAAGCTCAGATAAGCACCCTTGGAAGAATGGGTCTTGCATACACTGGATGTTGATACATTTGATTATGGCGCTGAAGCATGGGTAGAAGAAGCAATTTCCAATGGTAAAGGGAGACACCAGAATACCAAATGTTTTAATTGTGGCAAAATGGGTCATATGAAAAGGAATTGTAAACAACGGATTTTCAGAAATAATAATAATGCATTTTCTAGAAATAACAGAAATAGGAGGACTCAACCTTCAGGTTTATGTAGAAGATGTGGAAAGGGCAGACATTGGACGAACGAATGCAGATCTACAAGGGATAGACAAGGTAACCTGATACAGACGGGAAACGTGAGAGGGGGGCCTCACAGGCCCCCATGGCAAACATGGTTAGTCATTTCCAGTTTCTGCAGAGAACATGCCTTGTCAGGACAATTAGGAAACCCCATGCCTACTGTTACAAACAATAATGATCAGAAAGATGAGTTACGTGTGTTCTGGCAAACTTCTATAAATGATCAAAGACCTAAGCTGAGAGTATGTGTAAATGGCATTTTTATTACTGGCCTGCTGGACACAGGTGCTGATGTAAGTATTATTACCCCAGAATCTTGGCATCCGTATTGGCCTCTACAGAATGTAAATGTTCAGCTCCTGGGAATTGGAACTCTATCTCGAGTAAGACAGAGCACAAGATGGGTTGAATGTATAGGGCCTGAGGGACAAATAGGAAAATTAAGGCCATATGTAGCCAATATTGCAATAAATTTATGGGGTCGTGACCTATTACAACAATGGAATACCCAAATTAACATTCCCGCTACTTCTAGAGCCTATATTTTTGAAAATAATATTAAAAGACATTACAAATGGAAAAAAACGGCCATTCAGGCCATACAAGAACAAGCAATTGAAGTCCCTTCAGAAAGACCAACAGCTTTGCCTCTAAAATGGTTGACTGAGAAACCAATATGGACGAAGTAATGGCCTCTAGCTGAGGAAAAGTTACAGGCTTTAGAACAGCTGGTACAAGAGCAATTAGATGCTGGATATATAGAAGAATCTACCAGCCCTTGGAATTCTCCTGTATTTGTGGTTAAGAAAAAAATCAGGTAAATGGAGAATGGTGACAGATCTCAGAGCTATCAACAAGGTTATTCAACCTATGGGCCCTCTACAATCTGGAATCCCTTTGCCCTCTTTATTACTAAAAGGATGGCCTCTTATAGTTATTGATTTAAAGGATTGTTTTTTCACTATACCTTTACAAAAAGAAGATAGAGAAAAATTTGCCTTCACAGTGCCTACTTACAACAATTCTCAACCTTCCAGGAGGTACCACTGGACCGTCCTCCCCCAGGGTATGTTAAATAGCCCCTCCTTGTGCCAATATTTTGTGAACCAACCATTGCAAATAATACGCAAAAAATTTCCGAAATCCCTAATATACCATTACATGGACGACATCTTGTTATCCGATCCAAACATGGATACCTTGAACAGACTGTTTGAAGAAATAAAGATACTTTTACCTAAATGGGGATTGCAAATTGCTCCTGAAAAGATACAGAAGGGAGATTCTGTTAATTATTTAGGTTATAAAATAGGTTTGCAAAAAATTAAGACACAAAAGGCACAAATTAGGCGAGATCGCCTACGGACTCTTAATGACTTCCAAAGACTGTTAGGAGACATTTCCAGTCTACGAGCAGCTATTGGGATAACACCTGATCTAATAATTCATTTGAACAAAACCTTGGAAGGTGATAAAGATTTAAACAGTCCCAGAGAATTAACAGCTGAAGCAGAAAAGGAACTGACAATGATTGAGGAAAGATTACAACAGGCACATGTGGACAGGGTGAATCCAGAGCTCGATTGTATTCTCGTCATATTACCATCAAAAATTTCTCCTACAGGAATTCTGATGCAAAGAGATGATATTATCCTGGAATGGATCTTTTTACCACATAAACCAAGTAAGAAACTGAAAACTTATGTGGAAAAGGTCTCTGAGTTGATTATAAAAGGCAAGCTGAGACTTCGTCAGCTAGCAGGCATAGACCCAGCAGAAATTATAGTGCCTTTCACTGCTGATGAACTAATGAAATTGTGGGAAGATAATGAACCATGGCAAAGAGCTTGTGCTAATTTTTTGGGAGACATTAATAATAACTATCCAAAAAGCAAGAGGCTTGACTTCATAAAAAGAACTTCTTGGATCCTTCCTCGAATCGTCCGTGATGCTCCAATAACTGGAGCCCGTACATTCTATACTGATGCCAATAAAACAGGAAAGGCAGGTTACAAATCAGAAGACTTGGGTAAGGTGGAGCAAAGTCCTTATGATTCTGTCCAGAAGGCAGAATTATATGCCATTCTTATGGTGCTAAGGGATTTTAAAGAGCCTATTAATATAGTTACTGATTCACAATATGCAGAAAGAGTTATTTTACATATTGAAACTGCTGAATTTATACCTGATGATACAGAACTAACCTCATTGTTTATCCAGGTTCAAGAATTGATCAGGAACAGGCTTTGCCCTATGTACATAACACACATCCGATCCCATACGGGTCTGCCAGGTCCTCTAGCACAAGGTAATGCAGATATTGATCAATTATTGATTGGTAGTGTGATTCAAGCCTCTGAATTTCATAAAAAAAACATCATGTTAATAGCAAAGGTTTGAAGAAAGAGTTTTCTATTACATGGCAACAAGCTAAGGAGATTGTAAAGAAATGCCCTACTTGCTCTTTCTATAACCAAACGCCACTGCCTGCAGGGGCTAATCCAAAGGGCACCCATAGGAATGAAATCTGGCAGATGGATGTGTTCCACTTTACAGAATTTGGCAAATTGAAATATGTTCATCACACCATTGACACTTATTCAGGCTTTCAGTGGGCAACTGCTTTAAGTTCAGAAAAAGCTGATTCAGTAATCACTCATTTATTAGAAGTCATGGCTATCATGGGTATACCTACACAAATAAAGACAGATAATGGTCCTGTTTATGTCTCTAGGAAAATGAAATGGTTTTTTGACTATTACAATATCAAGCATGTTACAGGTATACCATACAATCCTACAGGTCAAGCAGTCATAGAAAGATCAAATAGAACTGTAAAGGATATGTTGAACAAACAGAAAGGGGTGGAAAACACCCCCAGAAATAGGTTACATAATGCTTTGTTAACCTTGAATTTTCTTAACGCTAATGAGAAGGGAACAACGGCTGCAGAAAGACATTGGATAATGGAAAAGTCTACTGAACTAAATCAACCAGTTTATTTCAAGGATGTGCTGACCTCACAATGGAAGCCAGGAGATGTGCTGCATTGGGGAAGGGGTTTTGCTCTTATCTCCACAGGTGAGGAAAAATTATGGATACCGTCAAAATTAATACAGGTTCGGTATGAAGAAGAGAAGCCATTTGGAAAAGATAAATAACGATTCATTCACAAGGAAGGCGAACATAC
>JABTXL010009188.1:735505-779575 GCA_025134845.1 Neodon shergylaensis
TTCTCAGATCTTTGACGGAGTTGAAGATTATATAATTGTAATTACTCACTATATTTATTATTTGTTATTATTGTTTATAGTTATATTTGGTTCAGTTCTGCCTTATTTAGACAAAAAGGGGGAGATGTAGGGATAGGTCCCGCCCATTTTGGGCGGGGTTGCCTGGGGCGAAGTTTCTACTGATAAAGGGAGAGCGCAGAATCTGCAAGCTCTCTGTGCTTGCTCCCCGGTTTCCGGTTTCCTGTGCTGCGCGGGAACTTTTGATTCATGAGTTGGATTTTTCTATTAAAATTGTATAAAGTACAATTGCCTGGATTTATCAATTACTGCCACCCTTGGCCCCAACACACTCTCTTGCTCCTTGAGGGAAATAAGCCTTAGATTTCTATTCTGAAAACTTCGCATGTAGCAAATTTGCATATGATCAGATAGTGAACAAACCTGGATATATGATGTATTATAGAAAGATCCATGATGTCTTCAGGTGGGTCCACCAGTCCCTTTCCTTGGCTGTTTTCCATGGCTTCATGCTGCTTGTTTTTTTCCCTCAAACCTACAGCTTGACCTGGGTCTGTACACCGTCTCCTCTTTTATGAATCTCACAGTCCCACTGTTTTATTCTATGTAACAGGGCAAACATGATCTAAGACTTCCATTCCTCATGTGTCTGTCATATTGTGTGCTCAGAAACAGTGACTTTTGTTTCCAGTGGTTAGTACCTCTGTACACTGGGATTTCTTCATCATTCCTTCCCTGCATAATGCTCCCAAATATGTGCTATTCTTGAACTCTTAGGATCGTTTGTATTCCCATGCAGGTGTCTAGCATACTTGATGAAACAGATAGAAATAAAATACATTTTAAATTAAAATGATAAAATATGTGTTTTCCCTTTATATAAATCAGAAAATAAAAGTTATAAATTTGTAAAAGAGCAATGGGTTAATGATGAGGTTTGGAAGAAATTATGTATTGCATTAATATGTAATTTAAGTATATGTTGTGATAAAATGTAAAAGGATAGTTTATAATAAAGAGTAGCTATATATCTGATGAGATGGATCAGTGGTTATACACATGTCTTGAAATCCAAAAGTCCAGGGTTAGTTTTCTATCACCAACCTCATGTATATATGACCACTTATAATTCTGACTCCAATGGAAGGCAAAACCTTTGACCTCCTTGGGTATCTACAATCATGTTCACACACCCTCAGAAAAAGGACACAATTATAAGAATACAAGTGTGAAAACAAAGAATTTATTAATAATAAATCAAATTAAATGAAAAATGTCACACTAAAGCAAAAATATCTGGATTTATTTTAGTAGTATAGAAACTGACAATAAATCTGTGTTCAAATTTTAAGAAATTCCAGCACACAACATCCTTTATTATCCAGACATAGCAAGACTGAACATAATTACAGGAATCTGATTCTATATATTTCCACATTTGATATTTTAAATGATATCAAAAGACAGCAATACATTGAGACATGCAAACAGAGCTTCTAGAATCCTCAGAGACAGAGTCATGAAAAACAGGTTTGGGGTACAAAGAAGAGAGATGTCTTACATCTGACTCAAAGTTGTTTAAAATCATTTTATTTATCTTGGATGTGTATGCAAATCTGTGCTAATAATGAGCACTAAGGACAGACAATTACCACAGGGTACAAAGTTAAAACAGTGGGGCAGTGACAGAGTATTAAAAAAATGAGTAAAATAGTGCTGTGCACACAGACTGGACTTTGCACCATCAATATTTTTGAAGCAGAAATACTATCTGTCAAAGGAAGTCAATAAATTGTAATTTCAAGGTACTGCAGTTTTTTCAGCACATTGGGCAGGGAGAGGAAGCCTGGGCTTACTGGAAGCTCTTTTTGGGCTTCTATGCACTTGACTCAAAGAACACACTTGAAACCAGGGAATTTTGGCATAGCCTTATGTTATACTTTGTCTCTCTGCATTATGATGTTCCCACCGTGAAGGTCAGAGCATCATGATGGTTCCCTATACACTTTGTCAGGGATAAAATCTTGCACTCAATGACTTGTACTTGGAGAATATGTGATGTGAGAATTACATAATTTTCTGATAACTTAAGATTAAACTTTGAAGTCATGTATTCTTCTGGTACTAGCGTGTGGATGGTATAAGCATGTGTGACATCTGACAAGTGAAACACTTGGTCTACCAAAAACAGTTAGATGTAGCCCTTACCAAAATATTGATCTCTCTTGTGACAGATGATTTAAATACTTTGTGATATTAATTGATTGATAGACTGAATGGACACAGATGTTTCACAATCAGTGACATAGCTTAGAATCTAAGTGCTATGTGGGTCTCTTCATATCTCACACAGAACAAGAGACAGGAATTTTTTTTCTGATATCATCTTGCTTCTAACTATCTCACTATAGCCTAATTCAGAACTACGTGCATATTTCCTCACAGGAGTGTACAAATATATTCACTATACCCTTTATAGGTATATTAATTTCAATTCAAATCATTGTTTATCATTTAATTCTAACTCTTCATCATGCTGAATTTTGTGTGGAATCACAGGAGTAACCACTTAATTGAGCAGAAACCTGACAATGATTAAATTTACATTGCTAGTCTCTCTTTTTTCTAACATTATTCTAGAATCAAAGAAAGCCATACCTCTCTTGTTCACACCTGATGTTCCCAGGCTTTCCTCCTCTTTTCCCTGCGTATCTCTATAGACTTATTTGTCCTTCAGTCTCATGGAAATGGAAATTCACTTTTCACTTTTAATCTCCTTCAGATTCATCCAAATTTGGAATTTAAATCAGTGCATGCATGCTAATTGTTGAAAGCACATCATGGCATTTTATAATAACACATATGTTCAGTATTCAACCACTGATGGTTTCTAGAGTACAATATTATAGATTATAAGGAGATGACACTTTGTGTAAAATTTCTCTTTGGAATTCCAATTTTTTTTTGTATTTTATGGCTTACCAAAATGAGGAAAATTGATGAACCAAATGTTAACTCTTTGTTTTGGGTATTGAACCTCTTTCTATAAATCCACTTAATATTCCCTTTCATTCTTTGTATATGTGTGTGTTTGTGTGTGTATGTGTGTGTGCAGTGTTTTCAATTGTTGTGGGTATGTACAAATGTGTTCATAAGTGATTGTTCTTGTGTGTAAACACACATATAGAGGCTAGAGGTAGATCATTGAATTGGTGTCTTTCATCTCCAATAATAACCACTCTTTAGAGTTTATAAATCAATATGAATTTTATCAATTGGGCATTACTGACATGTCAAAATGCTCCTATAATGCACGTATTCATCACCAGTGTTGGAACTATAGATATCCACTGATATTCCATGCTTCTTATTTGGATATCAGAGATCCAAATTTAGAGTGTCTTGGTCATAGAACTCTGTTACCAACTGACCTGTTTTCCCAACCTCAGTTTTCTTCTGCTTTGCTATTTTGGATAGAAGCCAGGGACTAAAATATACTAAGTTAGAACTGTGTTACTGAACTATATCAGCTGCCCCCTCTTATCACTCTTGTTGATCTGTTGATCATGAAATCATTTGTGCAGTGCCTTTTCTATGGCCACGTGGAAATCTTATTAGAAATAGAGCAAGAATAGTTCAAATACTAAGCTTTACTCAATAAAATATACACAATATGATAGTAAGTGGATACAAGATACTTCCATATGATAAATTAATTTTTGATCGACCCCCAAGAAATAATATTTCTAGGTCATAAAGCAATTCTCTATTAATTATATTAGAAATTCCCTTAATTATTTGCCAGTTTCTCTGGGGGGTCATGAAAAAAGACTATGATCTCAGATCGTATGCCAATATGAAACCAAAGATTTGTCTTCAAGTCCTGTTCTTTTGATCAACATTTTATTGGACTCCTGTGCAGGCATTTGAGTGACCTGAAAAGAACTAGATTACAAATATGGCCTTCACATCATGTAAAAGTATCTGAGCATTGTGTACATGTAGTCCCCTTAGTTAACCTCTTAACAAATATGGATATTATCATCTTTTAAACATATGGAGGAGGAATATGTAGGTGTAATGTAGAGGACAGTTTAATGGACTTCAGTGTACCTCAAACTCAGAGATAGACCCTACCTCAGAGTAAAGAGTTGTGAAAAAGTTTTCCAATTAAATGGACCAAAGAAAGAAGCAGGTGTCCCTATACTAATATCTAACAATATTGATTTCAAACTAAAATCAATCAGAAGAGATGGAGAAGGACACTTCATACTCATAACAGGAACAATTTATCAGCAGGAAGTCTCAATCCTGAATATCTATGCCCCTAATATAAAACACACACATATATAAAATAAACATTACTAGAACTCAAAGCATACATCAAACTCCACACTTTAATTATAGGTGCTTTCAACACTCTTCTCTCACCAATGGATAGGTCAACCAGACAGAGACTTAACAGGGAAATAAAAGAACTAACAGATGTAGTGAAACAAATGGACTTAACAGACAGCTATAGAACATTCTACCCAAAGAGAAAAGAATATACCTTCACCTCAGCATCTCATGGAACCTTCTCAAAAACTGATTACATAATTGGTAACAAAACAAACATCCATAGATACAAAGAAATTGTGGTAACCACCTGTGTACTATCAGATCACCATGGAATAAAGTTAGAATTCAACAACAATTCTGCCCCTAGAAAGCCTACAAAATCATGGAAACTGTACATCCAACTATTGAACCACCACTGGGTCAAGGAAGAAATAAAGAAAGAAATTAAAGTCTTCCTTGAATTCAATGAAAATAAAGACACAACATACCCAAACCTATGGGACACTATGAAAGCAGTGCCAAAAGGAAAGTTCATAGCACTAAGTGTCCACATAAAAAAATGGAGAAAGCTCACATTACAAACTTAACAGTACACCTGGAAGCTCTAGAAAAAAGGCAGATTCATCTAGGAGGAGTAGAAGACTGGAAATAATCAAAATGAGGGCTGAAATCAACAAAATAGAAACACAGAAAACAATCCAAAGAATCAATGAAAAAAAGAGCTGGTTCTTAGAGAAAATAAACAAGATTGACAAACATCTATTCAAACTAATCAAATGGCAGAAAGAGAACATGCAAATTAATGGGATCAGAAAAAAAATGGGGACATAACCACAGACACAGAGGAAATTCAGAGAATCATTAGATCTTACTACAAAAGCCCTTATGCCACAAAATTGGAAAATTTGAAAGAAATGGGCATTTTTTTAGATAAGTACCATATACCAAAAGTAAATCAAGACCAGATGAACAATTTAAATAGACCTGTAAGTCAAGAAGAATTAGAAGCTCTAATCAGAAACCTCCCTACCAAAGAAAGCCCAGGAACAGATGGTTTCAATGCAGAATTCTACCAGAACTTCCAAGAAGTGCTAATACCTATAGTCCTTAAAGTGTTTCACAAAATAGAAACAGAAGAGTCATTGCCAAACTATTTTTATGAAGCTATACCCTGATATCAAAACCACACAGAGACTAAACCAAGAAAGGGAATTACAAACAAATCTCACTCATAAACATTGATGCAAAATTCTCAATAAAACACTGGCAAACTGAATCCAAGAACATCCAAAAAATTATACATTATGATCAAGTAGGCTTCATCACAGAAAGGCAGGGCTGATTCAACATATGAAAATCCATCAATGTAATCCATCATATAAATAAACTGAAAGAAAAAAAAAACATATGATCATTTCATTAGATGCTGAAAAAAAAAGAATTTGACAAAATTCAACAGCCCTTTATGATAAAGGTTTTGGTGTGATCAGGGATACAAGGTTCATACCTAAATATAATAAAATCAAAATACAGCAAGCCAACAGCTAATATCGAATTAAATGGAGAGAAACTTAAAGCCATTCCACTAAAATCAAAAACAAGACAAGTCTGTCCACTCTCTCCATACCTCTCCAATATAGTGATTGAAGTTCTAGCAATAGCAATAGCAAAAAGACAACATAAGGAGATGTAGTTCTAGTCCAGTAAAAAATCAAAGATAGCTTTGGAGATGGAATGTGGCTCTCTTTTTTCCTAAACAAAAACATGCGTATTAAAGTAAAATTCAATGTCTCTGTCTCATGTCAGAAAAGCATATGGGAAAGAAGAAAAACAGTTATTTAAGCACTATTATGTTGTCAATAAGCTCATAATGATTTGCTTTATATTTACTCTTTACAGCTTTTCTTAAGGTATGTTTTTTGTAATTGAAACATATTAAGCTTTTTATCATGATATTAATATCATAATATCATATATTAATATCATATAAAGTAATAACTAATTTTAGAAAAAGGCTTCATTAAGCTTCTTGTACATGATTTGGGATTGAGTCTCTATTCCTTTTCAGCCATGAATGATAAGCAGCTCTAACAGTGATCTTTGAAAATAAAAAAAAGGAGGATAGAGTCCCACATCTGTTATTTCATCCAGGACTACGGTAGCACAACCAAGCTGAAAAACACCACCTAAAGACTGTTTTTGAATTACAGACTTGCTCTGAACAATTTTTAAGTGGCTAGGTGTGATGATTCAGCCTAACAGACTACTCTAGCCAGGACTTGAGACAAGCACTGCACTTTCCATTACACAGAAACAAGACAAAATATAATACAGCTACCTCTTCAGTGCTTGATAATCAACCTAAGTTTTTCTTTTCAGGATCCCCTAAAGATACCATTGAACCTAGACACCAGGAGGCAAATTTAAAAACATGGTGCCCGCTGTGTTCATAGCAGCATTATTTGAAATAATAAGAACATGGAAACAACCCAAATGCCCCTCAACTGAAGGATAGATAAAGAAAATTTAGTACATTGACTCAGTGGAGTACTTACTACTCAGTGGTAAAATAAAATGAAATCTTGAAATTGGCATGCAAATGGATGGTACTAGAAAAATAAAGTTATGAGTGAGGTTACTCAGACCCAGAAAGATGAACATGGTATGTACTTACTCATAAGTGTATACTAGCTGTAAAGCAAAGGATGAAAAGCCTAAAGTCCATGACCAAGGTTAAAACTAAGAATAAACATTTAGAGATCCACCTGGAAATGGGAAATAGACAAGATCTCCTGAGAAATTGGAAACATGGTATGGGGGCTATAGGAGGGTCAAAAGGGAAGAGTAGGGGAGAAGGGGAGAGGTCAAGAGAACTTGAGTTAAAGGGATAGTTGAGATGGAGGAAGGACAGAGATCGAGAGCAAGGAGAGAGGTATTTTAACTGAGCATGCCTTTGTCATGCTGGCATGAAACCTGACACTACAGAAATTCTAAGGTATCCACAATGATGACTCCAGCTAAGACCCTAAGCAATAGAGGAAGGGTGCCTGAAGTGGTCTTGCCCTATAGTCAGATTGATGAATATCATAAATGTAACAATAAAAACTTCATCCAGCCACTGATGGAAACAAAGTTTGAGACCTGCAGCAGAGTGCTGGCTGAGCTCCCAAAGTCCAGTTGAAGAGTGGGAGGAGTGATAATATGAGCAAAGAGGTCAAGACCACACAATGGGGACATCCACTGCAACAGTTTACCTGAGCTAATGGATGCTCACCAACTACAGTCAGACAGGAAAGGAACCAGCATAAGGCCAAACTGAACCCTCTGGATGTGAGAGACAGTTGCATGGCTGGGGTAGACAGTGGGGCCACTGGAAGGGCCACCAGAATTTATCCCTACTTCTTGTACTGTCTTTTTGAAAACATATTCTTTTTGGAAGGATACCTTACTCAGCTTAGATATAGTATGAAGAGCCTTGATCTTCTCCAAAGCGATGTCTTACCCTCTCTCAGTAGTTGATATCCAGTTATGCCAGCACCATTTGTTAAATATGCTTTCTTTTTTCCATTTGACATTTTTTGCTTTTTTGTCAAATATCAGGTTTTCAATGATGTGTGAATTAATATCTGGGTCTTCTATTCAGTTCCATTGGTCCTCTCCGTTCTTATGTCAATACTAGGCTATTTTCAGTACTGTAGCTCTATAGTAGAATGTTAAGTCAGAGATTGTGATGCCTCTAGAAGTTTTTTTTTTCCAGGATTGTTTTGTCTTTCCTGGGTTTCTTGCATTTCAACATAAAATTGAATATTGTTCTTTTGTAGTCTGTGAAGTATTTTGGTGGGAGTTTGATGGGCATTGCACTGAATCTGTACATTGCTTTTGGTAAGATTGATATTTTTACTATGCTAATTCTACCTACCCAAATACATGGGAGATCATTTCATTTTCTGGTCTCTTCTTTAATTTCTTACTTTAAAGATTTAAAATACTTGTTATGCAAATCTTCTACTTATTTGGGTAGATTAATCCAATATATTTTATGTTATTAGTGGCTATTGTGAAGAGTTATGTTTCTCTGACTTGCTTCTCAGCCCATTTATCATATGTTTAAAGGAGGGCTACTAATTTTGTAGTTAATCTTGTACCCTGCTACATTATTGAAGTTGTGTTTATGAGTAGTAGAAATTCCTTGGTAGAAGTTTTGGGGTCCATTATGTAAATTATAATATCATCAGCAAATATTGAGAATTTGATTTATTCTTTTCTGATTTGAATCCCCTTGATCTCCTTTTGTTGTCTTATTGCTCTAGTTAGACCCTCAAATACTATAATGAATAGATATAGAGAGAGTAGACAACCTTGACTTTTTCAGGATTTCAGTGGGATCACTTTGAGTTTATCTTTATTTAGTTTGATGTTGGGTGTTGGCTTTCTGTATATTGCCATTATTGTGTTTTGTTATGTTCGTCATATTGCTGCTTTCTCCAAAACCTTTATCAAGAAGAGATGTTGTTTTATATTGAAAGCTTTTTCAGCTTCTAATGTAATGATCATGTGATTTTGTCTTTCAGTTTGTGTATATGGTAGATTATACTGACAGATTTTTGTATGTTGAACCATCCCTAATCTCTGGGATGAAGACTACGCTGTCATGGTGGATGATATTTTTTCATATGGTCTGAAATTCAGTTAACTAGTATTTTATTCAGTATTTTTAATTCTATGTTTATAAGTGAGATGGTCTGTAATTCTCTTTTCTTAGTAATGTCTTTGTGTGGTTTGGGTATCAAGATAATTTTAGCCTCATGAAAGGAGTTTAGTAATGTTTCCTCTATTTCTGTTATGTGGAACAATTTGAGGAGTACTGGCATTAGTTCTTTGAAAATCATATAGATTTATGTACTGAAACCATCTTGTCCTATACTTTTTTGCTTGGGAGACATTTGATGACTGTTTATATTTCTTTAGCACTTATAAGTCTATTTAATTTGTTTATATGGTCTTGTTTTAATTTTGGTAAGCGAAATTTATCAAGGAAAGAATCCATTTAAGTTTTTTCGTTTTGTTGAGTACAGGTATTCGATATATGACCTGATGATTCTCTGGATTTCCTCTTTGTCTGTTATTATATTCCACTTTTTATTTCTGATTTTGTTAATATGGATATTCTCTCTCAGCTTTTTGGCTCAGTTGGATAATGGTTTGTCTATTTTGGTGATTTTTTGAAGAACCAATTCTTTGTCTCAATGATTCTTTGCATTGTTTTCTTTATTTCTATTTTGTTGATTTCAACTCTAAATTTGAATACTTCCTGTTATCCAATCATCATGGAAACATTTGCTTCTTTTTGTTCTAGAGTTTTCAGATGTTCTGTTAGCTCACTAATGTAGGATGTTTTCAGCTTCTTTATGGTGATATGAAATTTCCTCTTAACACTACTTTAACTGTGTCCCATAAATTTGGGTATGTTGTGTGGCCAGTTTCATTGAATTTTATGATGTCTTTAATTTATTTCTTTATCTTTCTTGACCCCTTGGTGATTCTGGTGAGCAGTATGAAATTTCTATGTGGTGGTGGGCTTTCTAAAATTAGTGCTGCTATTGAACTCTAATTTTAAGCCCTGGTAATCCAAAAATGTACATGGGGTTCCCACTTTCTCTTTTCTGAGGTACAGTGTGGTTGGTTTTATGTTGATATTTTTGATCCATTTGGACTTGAGTTTTGTGTATATTGATAGATTTGGATCTATTTTAATTCTTCTACATGTTGATATTCAGTCATGCCTGCACTTTTATTGAATATGCTTTCTTTTTCCATTTTACATTTTTTTGCTTCTTTATAAAAAATCAGGTGTTAATAGGTGTACGGATTTATATCTGGGACTTTGATTTGTTTTGATTGGTCCTCCTGTCTGTTTTAATGTCAAAACCAGGCTGTTTGTAGTACTGTAGCTCTGCAGTAGAGTTTGGAGTCAGGGATTGTGATGCCTTCAGAAGTTCCTTTGTTTTACAGGATTATTTTTGTTAGTCTGGGTTTTTGCTTTTGCATATGAACTTGAGTAGTGTTCCTTCAAGGGCTGTGAAGAACTTTGCAGGAATTTCATTGGTCATTGCATTGAATCTTTAAATCGCTTTTGGTAAGATTGCCATTTTTACTATGTTAATTCTACCTAACCAAAAACATTGGAGATCTTTCCATTTTCTGGTGTCTTCTTCAATTTTTTTTCTTAAAAGATTTGTAGATCTTGTCATATAGGTCTTCCACTTGTATGTTTAGAGTTGATCCAAAATATGTTATGTTATTTGTGGCTATTGTGAACTGTGGTGTTTCTCTGATATCATTCTCAGCTCATTGGTGCAGGAGAGAACTTCGTAATTGTAACCCTGGTAGCACAGACACTGATAGCAACAATTAATTAATTGGAGCTCCTGAAACTGAGAAGATTCTGCAAAGCAAAGGTCATAGTCAATAAGATAAAATAGCAGCCTACAGAATGAGAAAATATCTTCAACAACCTGATATCAGACACAGGGCTGATCTTCAAAAACATATAAAGCAATCAAGAAATTGGTCATCAAAAGAACAAATAATCCAATTAAAAAATGGGGTACAGACCTAAACAGAGAACTCTCAACAGAGGAATCTAAAATGTCTGAAAACACTTAAGAAAATGCTCAAAATCCTTAGCCACCAGAGAAATACAAATCAAAAGAATTCTGAGAGTCTTTCTTATACCTGAAATATTGGCCAAGATCAAAAACACTGATCACAACTTATGCTGGAGAGGAACACTTCTGCATTACTGAGGGAGTGCAAACCAATACAGCCCCATTAAATATCAATATGGCATTGTCTCAGAAAATTAGGAAACAACTTTCCTCAAGACCCTGGAATACCACTTTTGGTTATATACCCAAAGAATGTTCAATTGTACCACAAGCTCATGTGCTCTAGTATGTTCACAGCAACATTGTTTGTCATATCCAGAACATGGAATCAACCTCAATGCCCCTTGATCAAGGAATAGATAAAGAAAATGTAATACATTTACACAATGGAGAACTACATAGCAGAAAAAATGACATCTTGAAATTTGCAGGCAAATGGATGGATGAAGGAAACATCAAATCAATGAGGTAACCCAGACCCTGAAAGACAAATAGCAAATTTACTCATAGGTGGCTTTTAGACATAAAGCAAAGCAGCCTATAATTCCCAGTCCCAGAGAACCTAGACAACAATGAGGAACATAAGACAGACAAACATGGATCTAATATACATGGGATGGTAATCAATTTTCCAGGTGGCAGTGGATCCAAGGCTCAGACTGATGCTTTTTGTAGTGCAGTCAGGACCAAAGTTCCAATCATTGCAGAAGTTGCTTGGCACTCCCAGAGGTCACCCAGCAATATCGGAGGTTGGTGTGCAATCCTAGAGGTCATCTGGGCCTGCTTCCACAGAGGTTTCTTGCTTGGGCTTGCTCCTATGGAGGTCATTGGCTTGGGCCTGCTCTGACTGAGGTTAATGCTTTGGGCCTGATTCTACAGAGTTCACTGTCGTGGGTCTCCTCCTTTGGAGGTGACTTACTCTGGCCTACTCCTGGGAAGTTGCACCCTTGTACTTGCTCCTGTGGAGGTCGCTAGTTCTGACCTGGTCCATCAGAGGTTACTGGTCCTATCCTGCTCCAATGGAGATAACTAGCTAAGTCCTTTTCCTGCAGAGGTTGCTGGCTCAGGCCTGCTTCCGTGGAGGTCGCTGATTCTGAACTGGTCCATCAGGGGCTACTGGTTCTGTCCTGCTCCCATGGAGGGGACTGGCTGGGTTGTTTTCCTACAGAGGTCAATGTCTCAGGCCTTCTTTCACGAAGGCTGCTGGCTCAGACCTACTTCTCCGGGTTTGTAGCTCAGGCCTGCACCAGCAGACAGAGATCACTGGCTAGGGCCTACTCCCACTGTGGATGTTGGCTCTGACTCAGTCACACAAAAGTATCTGGCTCAAGTCTGCTCCCTCAGCCGTCACACAGTTGTTACTGTTCCTGCAAGGTCACTGGTTTTGGTCAGGTCATTCAGAAGTCAAAATCTCTCTCCTGCTCTAGCAGAGGTTGCTGGCTTGGGTCTGCTACTGTAGATGCTCTTGGCTCAGGACTGCTCTGGCAGAGTACACTGGCTCAGGCCTGGTCCCACAGGGGTCTTTGGCTCAGGCCTGCTCTTTTGATAGTTTCTCCCCCATACCTGCTCCTGTGGAGGTCCCTGCCTCAGGCCTGCTCCCTCTGAGGTTTATGCCTTGTATCTGTTCTGGCAGAGATTGCTGGCATAGGCCTTGTGCACAATTCTGATATTAAATAATATGCTCTTCAATACTTTTGACTAAAGGCTATTGAATATGATTTTGTGTGTGTTATGACAACCATTTATCAAGAACACAAAGTATAAGTTTGAAAAAGTCTTCAAAAATGAATATCAAAAATTTTTGATGAAATCATACAGATAATGGTTTTCAAACAATAATGTTTGTTATAATATTTATTACTTGAATCAGTTTTAATCAGTAACAAGAGACTACCCTTGAACACCTGGGTTAAATATGTCTGTAAATACCCCTCTATTTTTCTGTGTGGTTCAATAAATAAAAAGAAAAAGTTCTTTGTTAATTTTGTACCCTCAATACACACATGAATATATGAACTCACTTACTCACATATACACAGAGACAGGGGGAGGGAGGAAGGAAGGAAGAAAAAGAGGTGAATAAATGGAAACAGAGATTCAGACTCAGACATTAGAAAAATAGTAACAAAAGTATACACAGGGAGAATAAAGTAAAAAGTTCAAGTTTGGCCTCGCTCTATGTTAAATGACACCCAGAGCAAGTTTTTGATTTCCTTAATGTGATGTGGAAGAAGTTTTGCTGAATATGTGTTTATTATTAGTGTGTTGGAATCTCTACATTTAGAAACTTGTGTGAGGAACCATTAATGGGATAAACCTGCTTATTTGGTTGGGAATATTTAATGTATTAGTAAAATATTTTGGAGCACCAGTGGTAGTAAAGGATAGACTGAACTCTTAATAGGGATGATCCTTTGTGGAGGACATTGATTTTGGTCATAATTGTCACCAAAAGCTATGAGATTCTAAATATTTTCCAAAGGTTCCTCCCTTATCTTTCTTAGCTGTAGAAAGTTTACACAGTAAAGGGAAATTTGTTCTTCTCTGGTCTAAAATAGGTGGATCTTTGCCCTAAAAGCAGTCTTTTATTTCCTTGTTTCCCTTCCTGTAAATGGTTCTGTTGGATTCTATTTCATCTTCCAATGCAAGGAAAAAGTGGTTTCTGTGGGGTTATTTCAGGAGTCTGAAGAGTTGGGAAACAAACAAGCAGCCTCCCACAACAAATTGGTACAATGATATGAGGCTGACTACATCCACTAAAACCTGAGAACGCTTGGAAAGAAATTCTAAACACAGAAAAAGAAAGTTTAGCCACATTTTTTTTCTGTCAGCATGTGGCAGTTCCTATAATAGAGGCTTTCCCGATTGAACAGTAGCAGAAAAAAGCCATGTGGTTTTGAAATGATGGCTTTCTGGGCCATGCTGCCAGCACAACCTGCGATTCTTTCAGCAAGCCAAGCATTTAAATACAATTTGTAAAAAGCATGATGCAAGTTACTTGTTGGCAGAGTCAAGGTGGTGAGGACTTCTCCAACCCTGCAGACTTCCATCATTTTGGACTGGTTGGAGCATGCAGGCAGGGCCTTGTTTGCCTTAGCAATACCACCACTTAGGATTTTAAGAAGTACTTAGCATTTTAACAGGCATTCCTGGACAGAAAATGATTGAAAACAGACAATAAAGACAGATTAAGATTTAAGAAAGACCTCTAAATGGGTCACAGTGTTGGATAAATGCACATAGGCTTGGGAGAGAAAAGAAAAAGAATATCGACAGTTATAAAATAAGTAAATGCTTTCTTAAAAGATAAATTCTTTAAAGAGACAGTACAGACAGCCATAGATTAAAGTAGGAAAGAAAAATAAGCCACATAAAGATGGAATATACACAGAGAGTCTGGATTATGTATACTATTGTGCTTTCTTTGAATATTTTGACTGCAGAGAGACAGATTTGGAAGCTACAAAGCTAAGCAAACATAAATACTTGATTTCAAAGTTTGAGTCTAAGGATATATTGCTTTGGAAAAGAGGTTTTTCTTTTGTTTCCACAGAGGATGAGAACATGTGGATTAATTACAGACTAATATGAGTTGGCGATTTGATTAAGAAACTGCTCTGGACTGGGCTGCTTGATACTATGCTGCATAAAATGGATATAAAGGACCCACAGAGACATGACTGCTGAAGTTTTAAAAGAAAGATGAGGCAGTCCTTTGGCATTGCTGCTTCATAAAAGAGACTGCCAGACATGCTGCAAGACACATAAAAAAGTGAGTAACAAGCTGCCAATATATGCAGAACTGTCTGTGAAACTTGCGGCTTCATGATAAAGTCTGCTGGATCCTATGGGCCTGTAGTCAGAAGATGGATGCCCCGACAGTATAGAAAAACTTTGGGTAACTATCCAGGCAGTGAGATGTCTCTGCCAATTCCTGTTTACTTAGGTAATATTAGATTCTTTTGAAATATTTGATGGAGTTTAAGAATAGATAATTATAATTATAGTTTTCTTAAATTATGAAAAATAAAAAGATAATATATATTGTAACTGTAATTCTTGCTTAATAACTATTTTGTTATATGTAATTTTACTATGTTAAAGTTAAAACTTTTCAATTTATTTAAACAGAAAATGGGAGATGATGTGGTATTCTAATCTGTATGCTGTGAATATCATTGGTTAATAAAGAAACTGTCTTAGGTCTGTGCAGAGAAGAAATATAGAGGTAGGCAGGGGAAATCTAAACTGATGCTGAGAGAAAGAAGGCAGAATCACAAGACACCATGTAGCTGTCAGAAAGGAAACATACAAGCTGTTAGGTAGCACCTTGCCGGTAGGCTACAAACTCTATAGTAAAATATAAAATAAGGGAAATGGATTAATTTTAGATGTAAGAGCTAGTTAGCAATACAATTAAGTGATTGGCCATGCAGTGATTTAAATAATATACTTTCTGTGTAATTATTTCTGGAGTTTGTGCAGATTGGAAATGAACAAGCAACATCCTACAACATAGTATTTTTAAACAGTCTCCAAAAAGGAAGAAAAAAATACCAGAAATGTTTTTTCCTATTGAATTTCTTATATATTCTCTGCATAATTTCCTGCCAAATAATAATAAATTAAGTGATCCACGGTCATTGAAATTTTTAAAAAGCTTCTCAGTAAGAAATATATTTTTCCATTTAAGAAATGCTGGAGGCATCACAATCCCTGACTTCAAACTCTATTGCAGAGCTACAGTACTGAAAACAGCTTGGTATTGGCATAAAAACAGAAAGGAGGACCAATGAAATTGAATAGAAGACCCAGATATTAATTCACACAACTTGGAACACCTACCTGATTTTTGACAAAAAGCAAAAAAATATCAAATGGAAAAAAGAAAGCATATTTAACAATGGTACTGGAATAACTGGATATCAGCATGTAGAAGAATGAAAATAGATACATATCTATAACCAGCACAAGCTCAAGTACAAATGGATCAAAGGCCTCAAAATAAAGCCAGCCACACTGAACCTCATAAAAGAGAAAGTGAGAAGTACAGTTGAATGCATTGGCACAGGAGACCACTTCCTAAATATAACACCAGAAGCACAAAACTTAGAGAAACAATTAATAAATGGGACCTCTTGAAACTGAAAAGCTTAAGTAAAGCAAAGGACATGGTCAACAAGACAGAACAACAGCCTATAGAATGGGAAAAGATCTTCAACTACCCAACATCAGACACAGGACTGATCTTCAAAATATACAAAGAAATAAAAAAATTGGTCATCAAAAGAACAAATAGTACAATAATAAATGGAGTACAGACATAAATAGAGAACTCTCAACAGAGTCATCTAAAATGGCTGAAAGATGCTTACAGAAATGTTGAACATCCTTAGTCATCAGAGAAATGCAAATCAAAACAACTCTGAGATTCCATCTTACACCTATAAGAATGGCCAAGATCAAAAACACTGACGACAACTTATGCTGGAGAGGTTGTGGGGTAAAGGAACATTTCTTCATTGCTAAAAGCAAGCTGGTACAGCCCTTTTGAATGTCAGTGTGGAGATTTCTCAGAAAATTAGGAAACAACTTTCCTCAAGACCCAGGAATACCACTTTTGGGTATATATCTAAAGGATGCTCAATTGTGCCACAAGGACATGTGCTCAACTATCTTCATAGCAGCATTGTTTGTCATAGCCAGAACCTGGAAACAACTTAAATGTTCCTTGATCAAAGAATGGATAAGAAAAATGTGGTATATTTATACAATGGAGTACTATACAGCAGAAAAAATAATGACATCTTGAATTTTTCAGGAAAATGGATGATGCTAGAAAACATGGCTTTGAGTGTGGTAACCCAGACACAGAAAGACAATTATCACATGAACTCACTCCTAAGTGATTTTTAAAAATAAAGCAAAGAAAACTAGCCTACAAATAACAGTCCCAGAGGACTTAGACAAAAATGAACATTCTATGAGTGACATATATTGATCTAATCTACTAGGGAAGTGGAAAAAGGCAATATCTCCTTACTAAATTGAAATAAATGAGACTTTTGGGGGAGGGTTGAAGGAGAAGGGAGAGACAGGGAAGGGAGCAGGGGAAAATGTAGAGCTCAATAATAATACATTTAAAAAAGGAAGTTGAGCAAATCTTTCACTTGAAAATCCTGCATTCACCATATACATCAATTTAAAAAACCTGTCACCAGAATGTGGATGAGAGTATTTCACTACATGAATAGTAGATGGACGTCAAGTATGCATGATAGGATACCCTTTGAGTGGCAAACTCTATGAAAAAAACTCACCACCCATCTGTGACTTCAATACAGTATAAACAAATCCCTATCCAAATGCAGCTTATAACCAAATGCAAGGATTCCTCTAGGAATTACTTATTATCAAATTGTAGGGTAAGGAGACTTCTAAAGTTTTCCAATAGTTTTCCAGGCCTCATATGGTTAATGGCCAAAGTACCCAAGCTGATATTAAAAGCTTGGAATAAAGTTTCTGATAATAATACTTCAACAGGCAATGTTCTGATTATAGACAGAAAATTTAGGGCCCTTCATGACTCTCTTGTTAGTATACAACAAATGTTATTCAGGAAAAAGGAAAAAAAAGAAGGTGGTTCTTTCTTGTTTCTTTTAATTATAAGAAGCTCCATATTGTAGGTTCTAACACTTCTCATACTATTACAGATTTGATAAAACCATAGCAAAATATTGGCACAGAACAGCAGAAGACTCAGATTATGTCAGTGTCCTTGTATTTCCCTATGTGTTTCAAAAGTGTGTGTTTGTATTGGACGAAAATGTCCATTTGTACAGTCTTTGCAACCAAAACTTACTATTTAAAATCAAAGTAAAAAAAATAAAACTCCCTCTCAAAAACCTCCAAAATATAAACTCATTTTCACTGTTCTTGTTGATGTCCATCTGAAACTGGTGAAAGACCCAATCCAGCTTCAGAATTGTCTGTAATGAGCACAACCCAGGGCTGCTGAGGACAGAATCCCTGGTCTCACATTCAATCTCAGCTTGGAATCTCACTACTTTTTTCACAATGCCATCCTTAAAACTGAGGATAGTCTGTAGGTCTTGGTTGGCCTGGCTGGATGTCCATCCAGTTCTTCATTCCTAGAAATCTTATATTTGAGTCGTTAATTCTTTCTGAATGATCCTTTAGGCTGTGTTTTTCCATGACGGTGACAGATATTATCAATGAATATTTTTTTAAAAAATTTGATTTTAAATAGAAAGTTTTGGTTGCAAAGACTGTACAAATGGACATTTTCCTCCAATACAAACACACACTTTAGAAACACATAGGGGAACACAAGGATACTGAAATAATGAGAGGCAGATGTTCAGAACAGGTTCTGAGGGACTGCAACAACTATGCATGCTTTCCCACCTTGTGGGTAAAATTATGATAGTTTCGGGGCTATTAATTTCAGACAATATTTATCATGCTTAGTTTGTTCAATTTTTTTAATATTAAGAGAGAGTTTGACAAAAATATCACAGAATTTAATATAACTCTTGTTAACTGAATAGAGTGGTTGTTCACTTAAGTAGGAGTATGATAAGATTCCATTTACACTGTTGATTTTGTTTTAGTTACATAAGCGAGGCACTGTGTTTCAGGGTCTATAATTGGGATAGAATTACATTCCTCTAATAATATTGTAATGAAATCATAAGTCAATAAACAATCTCTCAAGGTGAAGATCCAAGTATATCTAAACACACACTTTTCAATTATCTTTTATGTCAGAGGTGGATCCTTCTCTGTCATATTTAAATATATTAATAATCAGTGTGAACATGAATATTTAGTTGATATGATGTTTTAAATTCTACTACCAATTGACATATTTTATTACACAAAATATTCTGTCTTTGCAAGACTGTAAATTTTGACAACAGAGTTATTATACCCATTCCCTCCTACACACTTGACAGCAGTACATACCCTGCTGTGCATTACACAGTTGGTAATACAGCAATAGTGATATGTGGAGCCCCAAAACACAATATGCATCATTCTATAGACATCCCAGCAACTGGTTTGTGTGAACAGACTAGGATGTCCTCCAACATACAGAGAGGATTTTGTAAATAATCAAAAGTGGAATCACAATTGTTACAGGAAAATTACTGTCATGTGAAATCTGCTGCATTCCAAAGAGCTACTATCATCAAAACATATTTCTACAACCAGAGAGAAGGCTCAGTTGGTAAAGGCTTCATCCACATTCAAAATGACATGAAATACTGCCTCATACCCTGTCTTAAGTGACACAGTTAGAAACAAATAAATGTGTCTTCACAAAAACAAAATATTTCATGATCAGATAGAGGGACGAACCTCTATCTTCTCTGTTCTTAGTCAGTTAGAAGATAAGTCAGAGAAAAACCAAGTGTTTTTCTTTCTCTGCCTGAAGTTTTAAAGTTCCTGAGATCAGTTAGGGCTGAGCTCCCCCTGCTGGTCCAGAGGTCCTCTACAGGGAGGTTTGTGTCTGGGCTAATGCTGAAGTTCCCTCACTGTGCTTCTTGCACAGTAATATGTGGCTGTGTCCTCAGTGGTCAGAGAGTTCAACTGCAAGAAGTACTGGTTCTTGGATGTGTCTCTTGTGATGGAGGTGCGGCTCTTAAATGATGGGTTGTAATTAGTACCACCACCACTACTTATGTACCCTATCCACTCTAACTTCTTCTCTGGGGACTGTCTGATCCAGCTCCAGTCGTAACCACTGGTAATGGAGTAACCGGTGACAGAGCAGGTGAGGGACAGTGATTGTGACGGCTTCACCAGGCCAGGTCCTGACTCCTGAAGCTGAATCTGGGACAGAATTCCTTCAAACAAAAAAGTCAATTCTGTCAATCACATGTTGTCAGAACCCCACATGGACACATGTATGAAGTGGGAACACTCACCAGGAAGGGCTGTCACCAGGTAAAGAAGATCAAACAGTTTCATCTTCTAGGATAAACCTCCTTTTCTTCAGAGGTCGGCCTCCTGTGAGAGAGATGTGAGCTCCCACAGTACAGGAGGGGATTTAACACAGAGCTAGAAGATACATTTGCATGAGGGAAGTCAGGGTAGACTTTATAAATTGGAGGTGGAAACTACCTTACTTGGTTATTATAATACGGTCAAGAGTGTCTCTGACTTCCTAAAGATAGAATCTGGAATAAGAGAGCATGGCTACTACACTTATACATACACACACCTTAGCATGAACCTGTATCCACTTCCTAGCCCACCCTCCCCACCAAATTCTTCTGTTCCTGTATTTTAAGGTCACAACTCACTGCCAACCTTCTGTTCACACTACATTTCCTGAGTTCTTGATTTTTGATTAGTATGCCTACACTGCTACTAATGTCATTCTCTTTTCTCACCCATGAGTTGAGATTCTGATGTGTAACAATTTTTGTACAATTTAAACATGCATTATTCTCACTGGTTACTACAAATTTGACTGGTCTACACCTGAGTAGGAAAGATGGTACAGAAGTCTAATCCTAGGAGAATTCTCAGAAGATGCAGGGCAGAGTTACAAGAAGTCACCAGGAGATGCAGAGGGAGAAGTACAGGATGGAGCAGAGGTAAAGACAAGTGCTTTGTGGCAACACATAGAATCAGAGAAATGTGTTAATATAAATAAAAGTGAGTAACAATCTAATAATATTGGATGAACATTTAAAATTTTTATTAATTCTCAGTTTATATTATTTGTTTACAGGCAGACTGGGGAAAGAAAAGTCTCCTACATGTTTCCATCTTTCCTACAAAATTTGACCATTGACATATTGCTGTTGTATAGGGACCACACCTAATTCTTAATCCATACAGTTTGTGGAAATTAGAGTAATCTCATTCTGAGAGAAGCAGCTGAGAATTCTGCACACCATGGATTTGATGAGGACATCTTGTATAGTACTGATCATCCAAGGTTTCTTACACTCAGAATCCTGTCTGGCCTTAGGTCTTTGTATTTGTTCCCATCTGCTGCAGTAGGAAGCTTCTCTGCTCATGGCTGAGCAAGCCACTGATCTTTGCATGAAGCAGAATGTTATAGAGTCATTTTAATGTAATGTTATTTTTTAAAAGAATGATATTTATCTTACTGTAGTTTCCTAGATTATCTATTCTCAGATTATTGGTCATTCAAGCAGTGTAGAGGATAGGTTCTATTTCTTGGAAAAGCCTTAATGCAAAGAAGATATTGTTGGTTAGTTTTGTTCCACCATTGGCATAGCATAATAATGTAGGCAGGAAACCATTATAAATCAAAGGAGCTTTAACTTATCTTTGTGTTTACACTTCTTCTTTAGCAAGTCCTACTGTATTAGGTTAATAAACTATCCCTTAATTGGCTCTTAATTTAGCTCTTTCTCCTTATTCCCTTGTTCTCTTTTTTTGTCCCCCTTTGATCCTCTCTTCCAACCATCCCCTAATGCATCCACTACCATCTATACTATTATGTTTCCTAAAGGAGATATATCCTGTCGACTCCAAGCTCTTAAGGCTTAAAGTTCTTTCCTGAGAATTAGGCTTTTAATTCTGGCCCTGGATAATTCGTTCTTCACTGGAGGCTTAAGAATGAGACCAGGAAGTTGATGGAGTCTGTATCACATAAATGGACATAACATTTCTTTTTAAATATTAAGTATTGTAGTTGATTTTTTTTTACTTATTTGGAGTTCTGCCACCCAGATCCAAAATAAATAGAGAGACTTCTTCTTATTTGTGAATGTTGGCCTTATTTTTGCTTCTTTCTCTCCATCTTTTCTAACATAAATTATTCCGATTCACTTTACATTTTGCCTCTAGGATTTTTAACTTTCTTTATTCTATAACTTTTTCTTTTCTTCCTACTTCAGGGCTGACTATGTGACTGTGTGGTTGGCCCATTTGTATCCTCCTCTCTTCCTTTTTTCACTCTTCACTCTCCTTCCTAACTGTCTCCTTCTACTTTTTCTCTTTTTTAACAGCAATATTGACTTCTATTTCTTAACTAGAAATTGAATGTTTCGATCTTAAGTAGACCAATCAGGCAATATAGTCAGGGAAAGTAACACAGCTTTACAAATTTAAACAAATGCAACATAAAAAATGCAGCACATCTTTGCAAAATTGAACAAATAATACAAAGAATAAATTAATGTAACACATCTCAAATGAATAGTCCATAGGAAGGGGTCATCAAGTATATCTGCAATTTGAAATAGTAAAACAAATGTTTTTGTATGAAATATAATCGACTGTCCTATATTCTTGATTAATCTTCCATTACAGATCTAACAAGTTTAAAGAAAAAGGAACATGAACCTGAATGCCTGTACAGATAGAATAAGAAATGGATTTCAAACACATCTTTATTGTCCATTCATCCATTGTTGGGCCTCTAAGTTTCAGCTCTTAGGGGCTATGAAGAAGGTAACATTTCACAGAAAGGATCTGGTATCTTGGTAGAAACGAATCCTTAGGTGTCTGCCTATAAGTGATATAGTTAGTTGACATGACAAATATATTAACAGCTTTTGGGGGAAATTCAGGATGAAATTTTATAGAGACTGCAAAAATTAACACCCTCTCCAACTATATATATATATATATATATATATATATATATATATATATATATATATATATATATATATATATATAATTTTCCTTTCTACAATTGATTGTCAGATTTTCTGTCATTTGTTTCCCTATTAAATATCATTCTTACTGGAATAAAATAAAATCTCACAGCAATTTCCAATTAGCAATTCTTTAATAGAACAATATGCTGAAAACTTTAAAAATATTTATTAGTCATTTGTTTAAAACATTTATTACCCAAATGTTTAAACTCATTTTATGTGTTTCCATTAGATGATAAACATATGAAGTTTCTTCCAGCAGCACTGCTGTCTGTCTATAGAATGAACTGATTCTTGGTCTGTAAAAGATTTAAAAAGAACTCTGTTAGTTGTTCTAAGAAATCAGGGAAGAACCACCTTTCCACTTTTATATTGAGTTTCAACATATACCATGCTTGTGATGCTCTGTCTATATTTAGAATGCATGATCAATTAACAAAACTGCTCAGGATTATCTGTTGGAGCATTGTGTACCGCTGTGTGATCCCTATAAGGGTCATCACAGTAAGGAAGAAGAGTTAGGAAGATCATAGTGACTGAGGTTAGGGTTAGAACCTGCCTGACAATAGTTTGCTCCTTTAATATGTAAGATCAGTAAAATTCTGACAGGCTGTGGAACTTGGAAAATCATTATATTTGGGTCATCTCCTCTGATTTCTATCAATGGGCTGCCTCTGTCATTGCCTTAACACCACATGTATAAGCTCAGGGTAATGTAAAAATTCTGCTATGATTAATTTTGTAACTCTACTGACTGCACTTCCATCACATACCATGATGTCTCTGAACTGCTCCTTCCAACAAGACAAATGACTGTATGGTAATATAGGCAAAAGGAATGAGGTTTCTCTGCAGGAAGTAGACAGCAACACTCACAGGAAATTTTTTGTCTTCACACTGCTCTAGCTCCCAAAGCATAAAAATTGCTATTCTTGTCCATATAGAGCTATGTGTAGTCATGGAAATATGAGTCTATTTACTGATGTGTCATTAAAGTTCCATGATCAGTGTTATCAAAAGTGTTCTTGAATGACTTGCCATTTTTCTCCCTAACAACAAGTTATGCTTTCTGTCACAATAAAGAATCACCTGTACATTTAAGCGACTTGCCTGAACTGCAGCACCAGGTAGTTCAGATACATCTTATGCCAAATTATACTCCCTTCCTGTTACCTTTCTCTCCACACCACCACATTGTTTTTACTCTTTCAAAATCTTAAGCAGTCATCACTTTGGCCTTGCTTCTCTGAACTGCTTGATAGACTAAAGCAAAATTAATAAAATGAAAAAAATAAATTAATAAGTGAAACATGATTAATAAGATTTCAGAAAGAGAAGTTGGAGCTCAACCTGAATGTCAGAAGAACAAAACAACCAGCCCCTGGCTCTTACCTTGACTTTAGTCCAAAATGGTGATCCTGCCTTCAGGACTCTCAGAATGAGAATGTGTGTCAAGAGTTGTTTCCTCCCATCCTATAAGCCTCTTTAAAGCTGGGATTAAAAGCATGCACCACTGTGATAAAATCATGTACTGCCTGTTTTTTTATGACAACTAGTGTGGATACTGGGATTAAAGGTACATGTTTTTGTGGTTACTTGGATTCATAGTGTGTACTATGATTACCTTGTCTGTAAGGCTGACCAGTGGGGCTCTTTTACTCTCAGATTTTCAGGCTGGCTTTATTTTTTGAAATACAATTGAAATTCCACTCTATTAGACATTGTTCTTGCTTAACAAATATGATTCTTCCTCAAAGTTCTTTCTTCCAAGTGCAGCCAGACAATTTCAGAATTGTTCCTCCCCACGCCTTCTTTAGCAGGACAGTATTACTTCGTTTTCTCCTAGGGCCCAGAGCTATCTAGTATCTGGTTCTCTGTCAGGTGAACTGTCAGTAATATGTATAATCTTAGAGAGTAGTTTTGAAATGCAATCAGACATTGATTGGCTATATCAGCAAAAGTTATTCTGCTTACATAGTACCAAAATAGAAGGATAAATAGCAAACCAGCCACAAACTATTTTGACCTCTAATAATTTCTGCTTGAAAGTCACTAATATATTTTTAACTGTGTTCTGAGAACTTATACTGTCAGATAAAAATTCTAACATACACATTAATATAGTTCTTGCTTTTTTTTTGTACATGAAGACTATTGCTATTAGGAAAACATGCAGAGAAAAGGTGATACTGTGATGACAATTTTCAGTTGATATATCTTCAATACAAGTCATATCCTAGAGTCTCAGGTTTCTTCAGGGACAAGCTCCCTGATAGGTTGAAAAATGGAAAATGATGGTATGCCTTGGCAATGCTGAAGAATGCACTGGTAGCTCATATATGGCGGTTTTATTGAATTTGTCCACATTGGTTTCATTGCCTAAGTTGATAAGTTCAGCTGACTCTTCCTCAAGAGACAACCAGATCTCATCACAGATGCTGGTGAGCCACCATGTGATTGCTGGGAATTGAACTCAGGAAATTTGGTAGATCAGGCAATACCCTTAAACACTCAATTAGACTGCTTTACACATATGTACATATAAGTAGCTATAACTGAGGTCAATATGATACTACCAGATAAAAGCTTTAACATGCACATTAATAAAGTTATTGTTTTTATTTGTAGATGAAGACTTTGTATAGATTCATTTTAGGTAAACATGCAGAGAAAAGGTGATGCTGTCATTACTATTTACAGTTAGTATATCTTCAATACAAATCATATACTAAAGTCTCAGGGAAAGTCCTAAAGAAGACACAGAACTATTGTAAAATTTAGAGAACCAGGATGTAATTATGAGACAGTATTTTCTAGATGGAGCAAGAATGCTACATCCATGAAATCTTGACATTATTGAAGTCTAAACTAGATACCAATCCATAGGAGGAAACCTCTCTGTTCCTCACCCCTAAATGAAGAGCTACAGTTAATCAATAGCTTTAGAGAGAAGGAGAATCAGGTTTCTTCAGGGACAAGCTCCCTGATAGGTTGAAAAATGGAAAATGATGGTATGCCCTGGCAAAGCTGAAGAATGCACTGGTAGCTCATATATGGCGGTTTTATTGAATTTGTCCATATTGGTTTCATTGCCTAAGTTGATAAGTTCAGCTGACTCTTCCTCAAGAGAGAACCAGATCTCATCACAGATGCTGGTGAGCCACCATGTGATTGCTGGGAACTGAACTCAGGAAATTTGGAAGAGCAGGCAATACCCTTTACCACTTAATTAGACTGCTTTACACATATGTAAATATAAGTAGGTATAACTGAGGTCAATATGATAGTCATAGGCAAAAATACACACACACACAAAATTAGGACAGAGATAGAGGGAGAAGAGACTTGTAAATGTTAACTAAAATTTAAAAATTCCTGAATTTTATATGGAATGAGAGTTGGATATGGAAATTGTTTTAGAAGGATTGGCAATTTTTTATGAAAGTTGAATCCAGATATGATATTGAAGAAATGGTTTTCAATGGAGCAGCTTAGTTTTGATTTTTAAAAAGCCTGGAATTTGATATCCAGTATTGAAATACAATGATATGCATGTTCCATATGCTATGATTTTCTGTCAATAATTTCTAAAATTTGAACTTATCTATTAATATTAATTGCTAGTCTGATATTGGCTGTCTAAGATGTAGCATTCCTGGATAACAGGTCAGTGTTATTAAACTATTTAATAGTAATAATAGAAGCATAACTATGAGTTCCAAAAGGTTAAGAGTATTCTAGACCCACCCACTATAGTGTCACAATCTGATTAACTTTCATCTAATCAGTACTAACACCTCCCTAGGACATGACACTCTGTACTGATTGGAATTGAGTCTCAGCATGAAGATTTTTAAAATTAGCTCTATAAGAGAAAAGACTGTCAGGACTTACTTTTACAATAGAGCAATTCTACATTGAGACAAGCTTTCTTCATGGTGACTGAGAGAGACTTTATCTGGATCATTTCTGTCATTGTAACATTCCCAGAAGAGTATCATATATTCTAGGAACTAACTTTACTTCTCCATGTCAGATCTTGTGTCATTATAGGATAGGGTACTAACTTCCATAGAGATGGTCTCCTGGGTCCTGTATGTAATTAAATAAGAGGAGTAAACTCTGACTAGTGTCAGGAAACACCACCGCTCGCCTTTCTGCCCCTGCACCTTAGGATGTGCATACTTAGTTTATTTTGGTTTTACTTTTTGCTGCCTTATGGCAAACATATTTAGCAATGTTCTTGTTCATATGGACTTTATATCAATTGAAATTCACAATATACAATATCTGAATGTGTTTCACCTTTATTTAGTTTGACAGAACAGTATCTTCAATTGATTGATTTTCCTCCCATGTAGTGATTGTTTTAAAAAGTTTGTAGCCACTTTTATATTCTGTCAGCAATCCTGTGTAGGTCAGATAGACTGTCATAGGAATCTTGTGTTATTGTGATGTATCAGAGTATGCACAAGGCACAATTTTGTGAAGGATGGAAGCTTTGGCTCTTCTTGAGAATGCTAGCTTATTCCTGCAAAAGTCAGCCCTATGAATTCTGTGTGGGTCTACCCAGTTCAAATCTAACAATAAACCTCCATTCATACCACTCTTAGTCTTCCTGCTGATGTTTACCCAGAATATCTAAATAAGAGAACTTGTCTTTAATTTCAGCCTTGACTTTATAATTTACATTTGAACAGGAGAGTTCTTGATAGTACTGACATGTTGTGTTGCACAGAAAGGCATTAGGATGTAAAAGATAAGAAATTTCTGTGACTATCTCCATCCATCACCAGCTGAAGGTTCTATGGTGATATGCAAGATATTCGTCAGCATTGCTGTAGGATAGGGTCATTTCAGGTTCCCTATCCTCAGCTGCCCAAGGAACTAACTGGGGACCTCGCCTTGGGCTCCTGGGAGCCACTCTAGGTTCAAGTCTCTTGCCAACCCTAAGGTGGCTCCCTTAATTAAGAATTGAGCTTCCGTGCTCCCCTATCCAACCTTCCTTTATCCCAATCATCCTGTTTCCCCAAGTTTCCCTCATCCTCCCCTTCTCACTTTTCTCTCCCCATCCCCCAATACTCCCATCCCACCCCACCCCCAAGGTCCCAAATTTTCTCCCCTCAATTTTGTCTACTTCCCGTATCCAAGAGGATAATTATATGTTTTTCTTTGGGTTCACCTTCTTATTTAGCTTCTTTGGGTTCACCACTATATACTCCGTGACCGTTATTTATGACTAAAAACCAATTATGAGTGAGTACATCGCATGTTCCTCTTTTTGGGTCTGGGATACCTCACTCAGGATAGTGTTTTCTATTTCCATCCATTTGCATGCAAAATTCGAGAAGTCATTGTTTCTTACCGCAGCGTAGTACTCTAATGTGTATATATTCCACACTTTCTTCATCCATTCTTCCATTGAAGGGCATCTAGGTTGTTTCCAGGTTCTGGCTATTACAAATAATACTGCTATGAACATAGTTGAACAAATGCTTTTGTCATGTGATAGGGCATCTCTTGGGTATATTCCCAAGAGTGGTATTGCTGGGTCCAGGGGTAGGTTGATCCCGAATTTCCTGAGAAATCGAAACACTGATTTCCAAAGTGGTTGCACAAGTTTGCATTCCCACCAGCAATGGATGAGGGTACCCCTTCCTCCACAGCCTCTCCAGCAAAGGCTATCATTGGTGTTTTTGATTTTAGCCATTCTGACAGGTGTAAGATGATATCTCAAAGTTGATTTGATTTGCATCTCCCTAATCGCTAAGGAGGTTGAGCATGACCTTAAGTGTCTTTTGGCCATTTGAACTTCTTCTGTTGAGAATTCTCTATTCAGTTCAGTGCCCCATTTTTTAATTGGGTTAATAAGCATTTTGAAGTCTAGTTTCTTGAGTTCTCTATAAATTTTGGAGATCAGACCTTTGTCTGTTGCAGGGTTGGTGAAGATCTTCTCCCAGTCAGTGGGTTGCCTTTTTGTCTTAGTGACAGTGTCCTTTGCTTTACAGAAGCTTCTCAGTTTTAGTAGGTCCCATTTATTCAATGTTGCCCTTAATGTCTGTGCTGCTGGGGTTATGCTTAGAAAGCGATCTCCTGTGCCCATTTGTTGTAGGGTGCTTCCCACTTTCTCTTCTATCAGGTTCAGTGTGCTCGGACTAATATTGAGGTCCTTGATCCATTTGGACTTGAGTTTTGTGCAAGGTGATAGATATGGGTCTATTTTCATTCTTCTACAGGTTGATATCCAGTTGTGCCAGCACCAATTGTTGAAGATGCTTTCTTTCCTCCATTGTATACTTTTAGCTCCTTTATCGAAAATGAGGTGATCATAGGTTTGTGGGTTAAAATTTGGGTCTTCTATTCGATTCCATTGATCGACTTCTCTGTTTTTATGCCAGTACCACACTGTTTTCATTACTGTAGCTCTGTAATAGAGTTTGAAGTCGGGGATGGTAATGCCACCAGAAGATCCTTTATTGTATAGGATTGTTTTGGCTATCCTGGGTTTTTTGTTTTTCCATATAAAGTTGATTATTGTCCTTTCAAGATCTGTGAAGAATTTTGCTGGGATCTTGATGGGGATTGCATTGAATCTATAAATTGCCTTTGGTAGAATTGCCATTTTTACTATGTTGATCCTCCCAATCCAAGAGCAAGGGACGTCCTTCCATTTTCTGGTATTCTCTTCAATTTCTTTCTTCAATGCCTTAAAGTTCTTGTCAAATAGGTCTTTTACTTCCTTGGTTAGAGTTACCCCAAGATATTTTATGCTGTTTGTGGCTATCGTGAACGGTGAAGTTTCTCTGATTTCCCTCTCTGCTTCCATATCCTTTGTGTATAGGAGGGCGACTGATTTTTTGGAGTTGACCTTGTATCCTGCCACATTACTAAAGGTGTTTATCAGTTGTAGGAGTTCTTTGGTGGAGTTTTGGGGGTCGCTTATGTACACTATCATATCATCTGCAAATAGCGAAAGTTTAACTTCTTCTTTTCCAATTCGAATCCCCTTGATCCCCTTATGTTGTCTTATTGCTATTGCTAGAACTTCAACCACACTGGAGCACCGGACTGAGCTCCCAAGTTCCCAATGAGGAGCGGAAGGAGGGAGAACATGAGCAAGGAAGTCAGGACCACGAGGGGTGCACCCAACCACTGAGACAGTGTGACTGATCTATTGGGAGCTCACCAAGGCCAGCTGGACTGTGACAGAAGAAGCATGGGATAAAACCAGACTCTCTGAACATGGCGAACAATGGGGGCTGATGAGAAGCCAAGGACAATGTCCCGGGGTTTTGATCCTACTTCAAGTTCGGGCTTTGTGGGAGCCTAGCCACCTTGGATGTTCACCTTCCTAGACATGGACAGAGGGGGGAGGGCCTTGGGCTTTCCACAGGACAGGGAACCCTGACTGCTCTTTGGACTGGAGAGGGAGGGGGAGAGGAGCGGGGGGAGGGGAAGAAGGGTGGGACGAGGGGGAGGGAAATGGGAGGCCGGGAGGAGGCGGAAACTTTTTTTTTCTTTTCTTTTTCTCAATAAAAAAAAAAAATTCTGTTCAGTTTTTCTTGGTGCAGAAGAAATTTCCTCACTATCATGTGATCTACTGGAAAATGCCAGGAAGATAAAGAAGGATAGTGATGAGCTGTGAGAAAAAAAATTTCAGAAGGAAAATAAATGCAATGACAAAAAAACAGATACACTGATCTATATTCAACCTGATGGTGTTCATGTATGTGAGAAGGGAAAGAAATTGGGTATCCTAGTTGCAGGTTCTTGTGTACACAATAGTCTGGCTTTTATTTGCAACAATAAATAGATAATAATTGCATAAACATATAAGTACATAAAATAAAACTGTTTATACCAGAGAATCCCAGTGTCCACTTTGTTGCTTTCATTTTTCTTTTTTCTTTTTATTGTCTTAATCAAAATAGCCAGATTGTAGACATGTTAACAATGGAAGTATTATTTCTACTCTGGACATTCATCCATTTTTTAGCTAATATATATGTGAATTCTCCTATTTAAAATAAAACAAAATTTAAGAAACATACATTGTGAGAAATATTTGATTTCAGACATGTAAAATTGATGATAGAGCCAAAAATCAATAAAAGTCCCATGTTGTTGCTTCTGATAATAAAACAATTGTATGTGTATGTATATTTATGTGTGTTTGTGTGACTAGTGAACTACACAATAATGTCCATTCAATTTCAATCAGTGTCAATCTAGTACTTGAGATAAAGGCAATTCCATTTTAGGAAACAGAGTAATGAGCATGCAAGGCTCCTCATGACTTTAAATAGTCCTTTACATTCCCAGTTTGGAATCCTACACCTCTGGCCCAATGTCTTCTGAACAAGGGTCCAAAATGTTGTCAAAGTAGGAGACTCCACATGAGAACATTCCACAGAATGACATCTAGGTACATCTTTAACTATAAAACAATTAGAAATTTGATTAATGCCTTCAAAAGCAATTCAGGATCAGAATTAATTATTAATAAATATGTAAAAGTATATTTATGAGGAAAGGTAAAATGACTTCCCGTAAAACTAAGGGGAAAACTTAAAACAAAGTATGTGGTATACAGGTACATCAAATTGAATTTTGAAAGGGGTTTTAGTTTGCCCTGATATTTTCAACTTGTATTTTACTGGAGAAATTCATATTATAGTATATTCTCATTTACTCCAAATACAGTTTTAAACTCTTAGCTTTAAAGGATATATTGATTATATAATATGATGTCAAAGTTTGCCATGCCAGTTTGCTATTTTTTTGTTTCTCTAAATCAGAAGCATGTCTAAGATATTAACTGATAAAGATCTTGTCAAAGTATGGTGGACTGTATGGGACATCCACAATCAGCACATCTTCATTCTCAGATGTTCTTTTGAAATGTTGAGAAACACCATACAGGAATGCGAAGAAATAGCTGACAAATAGACACTCAGAATGATTGTTTCTGTTACTGTATCCGGGCTAATCTTCAATGTCATGTCAACTTCCTGGACCTCCAGGATTTTGACAGACTCACCATGTAGTTGCTACACTGTCTGGTACAATAAGAAATTACAGAGTCCACAAATGTCAGGTTGCTGAGCTCCATGTATGCTTTTCTGGAGGATTTGCCTACAATAAGGGTGGTTTTGCCTTGGAACTTCTGTTTATAAAGAATACTGCCATTTCCAAGATGAACTCTTCCAATTCACTTCAAGCTCTGCCCGGTCACTGATTCACACAGTGCATATAGTAGCTAAAGTATTGTCAGAAGTCTTGGAGGACAAATTTGCTGAAGTCCCAGGCCTCACAAGCTCAGCACCAGATCACTGCAGATGGACTTGCGAGTGGAAACCTGTGGAGAGAAAGGCAGAGCGGAGTCCCTGTTAACTGCATGTGTGGACCCTCTTCAAGTCTGGATCTAGGAAACCACTTACCTGTAGCTGTGGCCATGAGAAAGAAGATAATCCAACTCCATTCCATGGTGAAGGCATGTATACTCAGTGACTCTGGAGAAGAAACTGATCAAAAGTTGTTGTGGGATGTGAACATTCCTGTATTGATGAACATAGACCCACATATTTTTTATATCCATGAAGCGTGGATATTATTTCTTACATAAGTATCTAGTCCAGATGGGGAAGGAGGACATAGATGAGACCTATATCAGGCAACAGAATGCTGAGTCCAAATCCTCACCCTGTCTGAGGAAGTATATATTCTGGAGACCTGTGCAGACCCTGTGGACATAACAAGGCCTAATCTCTTAATTTAAAAATAGAATCACAACCTGAGACATTTGGTCTTCTTGGTGACAAAACTGATTTAAAGGTGATGGTAGTGATGAGAATAATGTGATTGGAAATTCCCAAAACCCCTAAATTAAGAAAATTTCTAATGGTTTTTCATGTATAAGAAATTAATATTTGCTTTTCCAGAAGGTTTTAGCTATTAGTATCTGGTGACACTTTTTCTTTTAATCTATTGTTTGCTTTCTATATTGAGAAACAAAGATTGTGGAATTTAGTAATAGAAACATGGTAATGTTCTTAGAGGAGTTGGGTATGGAATTGATTCATAACATATTTTTTGAAAAAAAACTTGTAAATATTCAAAAAATAAATAAAATTTAATTAAATAAATGAGAAACATCAGTGAAATAGTTAACAATGAGTTTTTACTGGGTTTGAAAATTTGAGAAATCACGTATCAATTGTAGCATGTGTTGTTCAGCTAATAGACTTTAAGGAGTGAGTTCACAGAGTCTATGGAATCCCCTCCATTCCTCATTTCTGTCTTGTTGATTGTTGGCTCCATTGTGCCCTCTGCTGGTCTTGAGCACCCTTCAGGTTGGCATGTCACAGAACTTGCCAATACACTTTTAATATTCTTATTATTTATATACTTATCATTCTAAAAAAAGAGTGTAAAAATTTAGATTGTTAGCAATAAACTTGTCACAGCTTCAGTCTTGCTGTGGCTGCTTCATACTGATCTGGTTAAAATTCAATACTCACTGACCATATTCAGGAAACCCTGGCTTGGTAAGTAAGTACTGGCGGTCACAAGAATTGTATCAAATGTAGTAATCTCATTGTTGAAGAATTATTGTCCCAAATACTAGCCAAAAAATCTCATTTTACATTAATTAAACATGGATCATATATTTATATCTTTTCTTCAATGTACGTGGAAGATATGAAGAAGTAATTCCATGGACTCCCAAAATCCAGAGTTTGCCCAACATTTAGGTTCACTGTGGTCATCATAGGTCACTGGCATCAATGAGGGCTGCTGGTTTTCCTGTCATTTGGGAACAGATTGTGGATTCCTTGGTTTTCACCTTATACTGTGTTGTTCATTGAGCTGTGTTTGTCTACATCTAAGTAATCCCATATTCTATAGGCTCTTTGTTCTCCAAAATTTCTTAATATAAGTCTGAGATCACTATAATACTATCCAGAGAAGGCTCAGGCCTTGACCAGGAGAGTCTTTTTTTCCTTTTCCAAATTCCTAAAACATATAATTCTTAACACTGGACCAACACCAAACTTCACTTCTCCACTAATGCTAATCTAACTCAGACGTAAAACATTCAATATTTCCTATATTCAGCAGCAATAAAGAGTTCCACTTCAGCAGTCATGCAGGAAATGTTTACAAAACAAACTAGCAAAAAGCAGAAAAGTGTGACAAGGAACTCTGTTGCCATATCACCTGCCATGAGCACACTGACTACTCAGACTTTTCAACCAGATGATGATACAAGAAACACCTCCAGTGGAATCATTATGTGAGAAATTGGGTTGTAAAGTAATCTTTAGAAGGATGATAATTTTAAATATGCATTGTGTGAAAATGTTAATTATTTCTACCTTGTTAGAGCATTAACAAACTGGAATCTGGAAAGAATAGACAATATATATCCCCACCTTCATGGAAGATCTGAAGTTTACTCATCATGAGAGGAAATAAATAGAAAGATTTTCAGATTATTTAAATTTCCAAGTAGTTTCCAACTAAAACTAACATAACCAAGTCTTAAAATTATACACACTGTAGAAAAACATGAAAAGAGATTTTTATGTTTATTTCATCTGATAACAAGTAACAAATGGTTATCTTAGATGGTCCATTTGGCAATAATGATATGCTTGTTAGACATTAAACACATCATAATTGTCATAGAATATAACAAAGCAAATGTACTCTAGAAGATTTTTTGAACAGGAAGGGAAAAACACATATTCTAAAATGTAAACAACATGTACTTGTTTATAAAAATTACATGATAGAAATTCAAAACTGCCTTTAATATTAGTGGCGCCTGTTCATTCCAAGTAGCTTTAGTAGTTCTTTAGGTTCTCTGCTGTTTCTGAGCTCCTGCCTATGAAGGTTTGTGTCTGAGTTCACACTAAAATCTCCTCCCATGTTTCTACCACAGTAAGACATGGCACATGGTTCAGAGTTAAGAAAACTTAGCTCTAGGAGTTATCCCTACTGAGAATGATGCTGGAATTGAAGTCCCAATTACAAACTGTGTCTCCAAAAGTCCATAGTATAGTACCAGCATATTCTAACATTTGCTTTATAAAAATTGTATGTACTTCTGTACAAAATCAATAGGCTGTAAGAAATAACCTATAAACACAGGGAGAGGAAAACAAAATATTTGAAACTTCTAATCCACCTATATTGTGCAATATGCACATATCGTTCTATGGGTACATTTACCACTTAGTTCTCAATGTCTTGAGAAGATATACATCTATTATATTAATATTCCTCAGTTCATAACAGTATTTGCTTCATCTTTTATTGAAGATCGGTGGAAATTTTCATAAAAGCAATATTGAAATGTGTTTTCCTTTCCCCAATATCTTAACCCTGTTTTCTGCTTACTTCTATTTACATGACACTTCTCTGATCCAGGGTTTACACATTCCCCATATATGTGCTGACTTATGAAATGTCTCCTGGTGACCTTCTCCTCAGATTTGCAATTCATAGTGGGAATTAACTCTACTTTTTCACAGAGGTTTCATGATAAAGTCATAACATGTTATATAGAGTTGGGTGCCTCACATTGAATATTTAATAATACTTGACTTATGAGCAATAATACTAGAGTTTCACCAGTGCGACAATTATTTTACAGAGAAATTTCATGGCAAGTATATAGATAATGGAAATATTTCCTTGTCACTAGAAGCAAGGAAGAACATAAACATAGAAACCTAATTGGAAATGGCTAGACATATCAAAATCCCAACAATGTGAAACAATGGGTTGAAACTGCTTATGAGAAGGCTTGGTAAGAGAAGATGGAATTGTTGAAGACTCCAGTTGGAAAGACAATAGAAAGCCATGTGTTCTGTTTTACAACACAAAATAATGTTAGATAAAAACATACTAAAGCTAAATTTTTACTGAATATGGATTCTATACAGTCACAATCAGAATGGCAGTCGTTAAGAAAACAAATGATTCATTGCATGTCATATCTGAATATATGTGTCTGGGTTGCCTGCTCAAGATGATCTTTAAGAGTTCTCTCCATTTGTCTGCAAGTTTCATGGTTTCTTTTTTTTTCAGCTGAGTAATACCCCATGGTATAAATATACCATGTTTTCTCTATCTATTCTTTGCTTGAGAGACATTTAGGTTATTTCTCAATTCTGCCTATCTGGTTGTGGGCATGAATGGGAACACAAATGATCAGGTCAGGGTGAGAAAGACGACAGAGAAATATGACTGGAATTTGTGGACACTTAGGGTATGATGTGGAAAGACTGGAGTGAAAATTTCCTGGAACATATGAGGGTGATGCTAGTGAAGAATCCCAGTAATTGAGGATATGAAGCCAGAAATTGCCATCTTCTTTATCCAGGCAAGGCTCCCAATGGTTAGATTGGGAAACTATCCCAGTCACAAAACTTCCAACACAGATGTGACCTGCCTGCAATATGTGCTAGAGTAATGGTGGTTCAGAGATTAAGGGAGTGACCAATCAATGGCTGGTCTAACTTGAGGCCCAGGCACAATAGGAAGACCATGCAGGACAATGCCTGGAGTGCCAGGAACTGGAAGATGGATGAATCAGAGAATCTATGGCAGGATGAAATATGAGTGGGGGAAATGTCAATGAAATGATTTCTAGTGATATTCTGCTGTCCTCATAGATTGGTATGTAGCCCAGTCATCATCACAGAGGCTTTCCCTACTAACTGATGTGAGAAGATGTAGAGACCCCCGACAAAACATTAGGTAAAATTTACAGAACCAAGCAGAAGGAAGAACAGTAGTGACCAGAGTTTTCTAGGATTTCAGCAGAACATTGCTCATTGTATCAACGTAGTAGGGAGCATAAGGTTCACAGAGACTGTGGAGACTTTCATGAAACATGCTTGGGACTGCACTAGGTCCTATGTATACATTCCATGGTAAACTTGGTGTTTTTGTGGGACTCCTAACAGAGAGAACAGGAATGTCTCTGACTCTTTTTTCTCCTACTGCATTGCCTAATTCAGCCTTGATATGAGGTTTTCTGCCTAGTCTTTATTGAATCATGTTCTAAGGTATCCAGTTGATATCACCTGGAGGCCTGTTCTTTTCTGAAAAGAAAAGGAGAAGTAGAAAATATGGAGGAAGCTAGGAGGGATCTGGGAGAAATCCAGAGAAAGAACGCTGTGGTTGGTATGTATTTTATGAAAAAATTTAAATAAAAAGAAAAAGAAGAAAACAAATGACAGGTTTTGGAAGTTATACAGAGAAGTGGCATCATTTCTATAATGTGTGTGAGATTTCAAATTGATCTATGTACAGACATACACAGATAAAAAAAATATAGAGTCTAAATCATAAATACAGGTTTAACACATGACCTGGTTATTAAATCTTTGTATTTTTACCATTAGACTTTGAAGTTAATGTATCACTGAAACATTTTTGAAAATCATTTTTGTTTTGCAAACAGGGACTGTATTTCATATTTTTTTATTTTATTTTATTTTTTTATTGAGAAAATGAAAAAAAAATGTTTCCGCCTCCTCCCAGCCTCCCATTTCCCTCCCCCTCCTCCCACCATTCTCCCCCTGCCCCCACTCCTCTCCCCCTCCCTCTCCAGTCCAAAGAGCAGTCAGGGTTCCCTGCCCTGTGGAAAGTCCAAGGTCCTCTCCACTCCGTCCATGTCTAGGAAGGTGAACATCCAAACTGGCTAGGCTCCCACAAAGCCAGAACATAAAGAAGGATCAAAACCCCTTGTCATTGTCCTTGGCTTCTCATCAGCCCCCATTGTTCGCCATGTTGAGAGAATCCAGTTTTATCCGATGCTTTTTCAGTCACCGTCCAGCTGGCCTTGATGAGCTCCCAATAGATCAGCCCCACTGTCTCAGTGGGTGGGTGCACTACTTGTGGTCCTGACATCCTTGCTCCTTCTGCTCCTCATTGGGACCTTGGGAGCTCAGTCCAGTGCTCCAGTGTGGGTCTCTGTCTTTATCTCCATCCATCACCAGATGAAGGTTCTATGGTAATATGCAAGATATTCGTCAGTATTGCTATAGGATAGGGTCATTTCAGGTTCCCTATCCTCAGCTGCCCAAGGAACTAACTGGGGACATCGCCTTGGGCTCCTGGGAGCCACTCTAGGTTCAAGTCTCTTGCCAACCCTAAGGTGACTCCCTTAAGTAAGAATTGTGGTTCCATGCTCCCCTATCCAACCTTCCTTTATCCCAATCATCTTGTTTCCCCAAGTTTCCGCCATCCTCCCCTTCTCACTTTTCTGTCCCCATCCCTCCTTACCCCCATCCCACCCAACTTCCAAGATCCCAGTTTTCTCCCCAGCAATTTTGTCTACTTCCCATAGCCAAGAGGATACTTATATGTATTTGCTTGGGTTCACCTTCTTATTTAGCTTCTTTAGGTTCACCAATTATATACTCCGTGACCATTATTTATGGCTAGAAACCAATTATGACTGAGTACATCCCATGTTCATCTTTTTGGGTCTGGGTTACCTCACTCAGGATAGTGTTTTCTATTTCCATCCATTTGCATGCAAAATTCGAGAAGTCATTGTTTTTTACCGCAGTGTAGTACTCTAATGTGTATATATTCTACACTTTCTTCATCCATTCTTCCATTGAAGGGCATCTAGGTTGTTTCCAGGTTCTGGCTATTACAAATAACACTGCTATGAACATAGTTGAACAAATGCTTTTGTCATGTGATAGGGCATCTCTTGGGTATATTCGCAAGAGTGTTATTGCTGGCTGCAGGGGTAGGTTGATCCTGAATTTCCTGAGAAACCGAAACACTGATCTCCAAAGTGGTTGCACAAGATTGCATTCCTACCAGCAATGGATGAGGAGGGTACCCCTTCCTCCACAGCCTCTCCAGCAAAGGCTATCATTGGTGTTTTTGATTTTAGCCATTCTGACAGGTGTAAGATGATATCTCAAAGTTGTTTTGATTTGCATTTCCCTGATCGCTAAGGAGGTTGAGCATGACCTTAAGTATCTCTTGGCCATTTGAACTTCTTCTGTTGAGAATTCTCTGTTCAGTTCAGTGCCCCATTTTTTAATTGGGTTAATTAGCATTTTGAAGTCTAGTTTCTTGAGTTCTCTATAAATTTTGGATATCAGACCTTTGTCTGTTGCAGGGTTGGTGAAGATCTTCTCCCAGTCAGTAGGTTGCCTTTTTGTCTTAGTGACAGTGTCCTTTGTTTTACAGAGGCTTCTCAGTTTTTGTAGTTCCCATTTATTCAATGTTGCCCTTAATGTCTGTGCTGCTGGGGTTATACAAAGGAAGCGATCGCCTGTGCCCATCTGTTGTAGGGTACTTCCCACTTTCTCTTCTATCAGGTTCAGTGTGTTCGGACTGATATTGAGGTCTTTGATCAATTTGGACTTGAGTTTTGCGCAAGGTGATAGATATGGTTCTATTTTCAATCATCTACAGGTTGACATCCAGTTGTGCCAGCACCATTTGTTGAAGATGCTTTCTTTCCTCCATTGTATACTTTTAGCTCCTTTATCGAAAATGAGGTTATCATAGGTTTGTGGGTTAAAATTCGGGTCTTCTATGCGATTCCATTGATTGGGTAGTATAGCCCCTGCAGGATGACCAGGAAGTGTAGGAGGGATGAAAATGTCTGAGTTCCCTCTCCCGGGCTGCTGCCGTGGTCAGAAACTCACTCACCCCAATGATGTCTCTCTTGGTTCCCAGATCCTGTCTCCATGCTGCTTGGGTAGTTCGTAAACAAAGGGTCTACCTTGCTTGCTGCAGGCAGGCTATTGAGACAAAGGAACTACCACCCTCCCGGTTGCCCTCCCGATTAGGAATCTGTCCCTGTGCCCGAATAGGCTGAGCTGGGCGATGTTATGAACAGTGTGTTTCATATTTTAATTTTATACCTGTAAGTTGAACATGAACGTCCATGTGAATTTTACCTCAATATACTAAATCATAAATGTATGCCATATACATGTATGAAAATGTCATAAAGAAAGACATTGATTGTAGAAATAATATAGGATAATATTAATATGAAAATACAGCAAAATAACTCATAAATGTGGATGTAAATTTCCTCAGAATGTTCTAGAAAATTTTATGAATTACATCAAATATTTTAATTCCCACAATTAAAAGAGAACCACTTGAGATTTGCTAACATGATTAAACATGGAAATGAACAACATGATTGAACACAAATGTAAAATATATATATACAAATATATATATTTACAAGGATGTAGAACATATAATTCATAAAATTAAATACTTTCAGTATAAAAACAACAAACACATTAAAAAGAAAGAAAGAAAACACTTTAATGTATTTTACACTGTGAGAAACAGGTGGCTGTAATAGCTGTGCAAATGTGAGGTCCTAAATTAAGTTCTCCAGAAACTTAGTAAGACTTTAGTAGTGTCTCTTTTTTTAATAAAAATTTCTGCCTTCTTCTGGCCTCCCTTTTCCCTACTCTTCCCCCCACTCCCCACACCCCACTCCCCTCCCCCTCCCTCTCCAGTCCAAAGAGCAGTCAACGTTCCCTGACCTGTGGGAAGTCCAAGGTCCTCCCCCCTCCATCCAGGTCTAGGAAGGTGAGCATCCAAACAGGCTAGGCTTCCACAAAGCCAGAACATGCAGTAGGATCAAAACCCAGTGCCATTGTCCTTGACTTCTCATCAGCCCTCCATTGTCCACCATATTCAGAGAGTCCTGTTTTATCCCATGCTTGTTCAGGCCCAGTCCAGCTGGCCTTGGTGAGCTCCCAATAGATCAGCCCCGCCGTCTCAGTGGGTGGGTGCCCCCCTCAGGGTCTTGACTTCCTTGCTCATGTTCTCCCTCCTTCTGTTCCTCATTTGGACCTTGGAAGCTCAGTCCATTGCTCCAATGTGGGTCTCTGTCTCTATCTCCATCCATTGCCAGACGAAGGTTCTATGGTGATATGCAAGATTAGTATGGCTATAGGATCGGGCCATTTCAGGCTCTCTCTCCTCAGGTGCCCAAAGACCTACATGGGGACATTATCTGGACCCCTGGGAGCCCCTCTAGAGTCAAGTCTCTCACCAACCCTAAAATGGCTCCCCTAATTAAGATACATACTTCCCAGCCCCATATCCATCCTTCCATTATCCCAACCATCTCATTCCCCCAAGCTCTCCCAATCCTCTCCTTCTGACTTGTCTCTCCCCATCTCTCCTTTCCCCATCCCACCACACCCCACAGTTCCCAATTTTTGCCCAGCAATCTTGTCTACTTCCAATATCCAGGAGGATAACTATATGTTTTTCTTTGGATTCACCTTCTTATTTAGCTTCTCTAGGATCACGAATTATAGGCTTAATGTCCTATATTTATGGCTAAAAATCAATTATGAGTGAGTACATCCCATGTTCATCTTTTTGGGTCTGGGTTAAAACTCAGGATAGTGTTTTCTATTTCCATCCATTTGCATGCAAAATTCAAGAAGTCATTGTTTTTTACTGTTGCGTAGTACTCTAATATGTATATATTCCACACTTTCTTCATCCATTCTTCCATGGAAGTGCATCTAGGTTGTTTCCACGTTCTGGTTATTACAAATAATGCTGCTATGAACATACAAAAATGCTTTTGTAGTATGATAGAGCATCTCTTGGGTAAAAAACATATGATCTTTTCATTAGATGCGGAAAAAGCATTTGACAAAATTCAACATCCATTTATGATAAAGGACTTGGAGAGATTAGGGATACAAGGGTCATACCTAAATATAATAAAAGCTATTTACAGCAAGCCGACAGCTATCATCAAATTAAATGGAGAGAAAATCAAAGCCATCCCACTAAAATCAGGAACAAAACAAGGCTGTCCACTCTTTCCATACCTCTTCAATATAGTGCTTGAAGTTCTAGCAATAGGAATGAGATAACATAAGGGGATCAAGCAGATTCGAATTGGAAAAAAAGAAGTTAAACTTTTGTTATTTGCAGATGATATGATAGTATACATAAGCGACTTCAAAAACTCTACCAAAGAACTCCTACAGCTGATAAACACTTTTAGTAATGTGGCAGGATACAAGATCAACTTCAAAAAATTAGTTGCCCTCCTATACACCAAGGATAAGGATGCAGAGAGGGAAATCAGAGGAGCATCACCTTTCACAATAGCCACATATAGCATAAAATATCTTGGGGTAACTCTGACCAAGGAAGTGAAGGAGCTATTTGACAAGAACTTTAAGTCTTTGAAGAAAGAAATTGAAGAGGATACCAGAAAATGGAAGGATCTCCCTTGCTCTTGGATTGGGAAGATCAACATAGTAAAATTGGCAATTCTCCCATAAGCAATCTATAGATTCAATGCAATCCCCATTAAAAAAACCTCAAAATTCTTCACAGACATTGAGAGGACAATAATCAACTTTATGTGGAAAAATAAAAAACCCAGGATAGCCAAAACAATCTTATACAATAAAGGAAAGTCTGGAGGCATTACCATCCCTGACTTCAAACTATTTAGAGCTACAATATTGAAAACAGCTTGGTATTGCCATAAAAACAGAGAAGTTGATCAATGTAATCAAGTATAAGACCCTGATTGTAACCAACAAGCCTATGAACACCTGATTTTTTATAAAGGAGCAATTCAACAATGGTGCTCGCAGAACTGTCTGTCAACCTGTAGAAGAATGAAAATAGATCCATATCTATCACCATGCACAAAACTCAAGTCCAAATAGATTAGTAGTGTCTTTTATCTGAAACACTATCACTCCTATTTTGAAATGACAGGTGGAGAGAAGAGAATCTTGATATTCATCACTTACCTAACCTAACATATCTAGTGATAGACAACTAGTGACCATGTATCAAAGAAGGTGGAAAGTCTTCTAACCTCAATGTACAGTATATACTGGTATATATATATATATATATATATATATATATATATATATATTTCCACCCTCACCTCTCTCTCTTTCTCCACCCTCTCTATGACACACACACACATACACACAAATAAATATGACTAAAATACTTTCAGAGAGAAATGATCACAGGATATAAAACAACTATAATCATAATGATCAAGAAATAACTAAAAGAATTTGTCTCTTTCTTGTCTCAACTATGTCCACTTGAATAAATTAGCCTGATCCTCATTTACCGAACAGAATAGTAATCCAAATTATAAAATTGTTCACAGATGACATAAGTTCAAAAAAATGGCATTCACAGATAAATAAGTATTTAATAGAAGTACGTGTTATCTATTGATCATTAGGGGATCAGGGAAAAACAGATTATTTCCTTTTCCACCAGAATGAATGTGGGCTTTATGAGATTAGTATTAGGGTGTAGGGGTTGGCAGACCAACGGATCTGGGACAGAAGTATATTTGATTTGAATGAAAATGTGTATTATTAGTTCAGTCGTTTGATCTTGGTCTCAGATGATGGTTTTTTGTACATGGGTCTTCTTTCTATGTGTTGCTTTCATTGGTTAATTAATAAAGAAACTGCTTGTCTTGACAGGTCAGAACATAGGTGGGTAGAGGAGACAGAACAGAATGCTGGGAAAAAGGGAAGTGAGTCAGACACCATCATTCTCCAACCTGAGACGAATGTAGGCTAGAATCTTTCTCGGTAAGCCAACACCTGTGGTGCTACACAGATTATTAGAAATAGGTTTAGCAAGATATGAGAGTTAGCCAAGAAGAGGGTAGATATAATGGGCCAGGCAGTGTTTAAATGAATACAGTTTGTGTGTTATTATTTCTGGGGCTAAGCTAGCTGTGCAGGAGCCAGGCAGAATGAAAAACAGACCTGCATGCCTCCTCACTACAATATTTTTTTTTTGTAAAGATTTGGGAGGGGTAACTTTCCTGCAGAAACAGCATCATTAATGTTGGGCTTTGAGAGTTCATACCCTCATCCAACTTCTTTCTGCCTTTTGCTTGTGATCTCTCAGATTTCTGTCCACTATTTGATACTATGGTTCCTCCACGCTCCTTTGGATTCTATCTCTGAAGTAATGAGGCAAAACAAAATTTCTTCTCTTAAATTGTCTTTGGCCACATAGTTCTATGAAAGGAAATGAAAAGTAATAAATAAAAACATTCACCTTGTTCAGGCCTCTACATCAACAGAATTCAGTTATAAATTGCTAGTGATCACAAAGGGACATGACATCACAACTCAGATATATCTTCATTCTTACACACACACACACACACACACATTTATATGTAAAATGTACTGAGTCAGCTTACTTAGGGCTAATATTTGTGTATGTATCACCTATCATGATAATTTTAGTTCGGAGAATATTTTTCCTTCACTCAACAACTAATTGTTTGTAACTTGATGTGG
>JABTXL010009188.1:784575-801643 GCA_025134845.1 Neodon shergylaensis
AAAAGAAATAAAACCATAAACGATTGCACAATACATATTTCAGGAAGAGATAATTTCCAGGCACAGGGAACTAATCTTTAACATTCCTCTGCATCTGTTTCACAGGGTGTCTTCTCAGTATATCCTAACAGCACTTGAGGAATTTGGAACCTTGTTTAACACTTAGTACCTAGGAAGCAATGGACACTTCTCTCATCAGGATACTACATCTGAGTCATCTGATATCCTTTCTCTCAGCTGTACTTAATCTTGAATGATAATTAACAACCCCTTATTGTCTTCCTGTGTTATTACAGTATTTTGAAGTAAATTGGAATTTTGACACAATATAAAAATATTTAATTCAGTGTGCATGAAAATTTCCTTGCAATGCCAACCTGTAAAGAAATGAGTCCCAGATACTCTGAGTCTGAGTGAGTCCAAGATCTCATGTTGTTTTTATCAAAAAATATTTTACAGTAAAACAAAATTTTATACTAAAGGTTAGTGATATTCACACAGAGATATATACATGTATAATATATATGAGATATTCAGCAATAAGCATGTTAATTATAGGAAATGAGTAGAATTGTCATAGACAATTTAGAAAATCATTTTAATTATAGGAAAATGGATAGAATTAGAGATTATGAGTTATGAAAAGTGAGGGACATGTCATTAAAATTCTTTTCAATTGCATGCTTTTAAAAGATGATATCAATGTAAATTTGAGACTAGTTTGTTTATATTAGGAGAAGACAGATGATAATATATAAGGAAGGTGATAGAAAGTCGTGATTTCAAAGAATTGTAAATGCATGCATTGAAAGTAAGAAAATTAAAACTCTTACTTTACATGGTTAACATATACTAATAAAATATACGCATATTATTCAGCTAAACTATGTCAAATAGTTCCATAAGCATTGACTGAACTCATAATAGAAATCCCACATGCACATGATAGTGGTAAGCCCATAAGTATTATTCAGTAAATGTATACTTGACAGATATATTAGACTAATCCATGGGAGTATGACTACTCCATATAAATAACCTATTCAGCAGAGTTAGGAGAACATTTGTCTTTTGGATAAGTCACTGTCAATTCTATGGAATCATTGTGAAATCCTGGATTTTCTCCCTTCAAAATGGGATTCATTCCCAAAATACCTCAGCAGTCTAACTTCCAATTCTGCATGGGCAATCAACCAACCTTCCATGAGTCAATCCCCCACAATTATCCGTGATAAAAGACAACATAAGAACTTAAAAGGGATGGGAATTTAGTTTCCTTACTGACTGGTCATGGATGAGTCCAGGGTTCAGAGATTTTGAGTAAATTTATCTAATTATGTGGAATGTCAGGTATTTCTCATTGGATAGTAGCCCCTCCTAGGTGGTGTCACTCTTTCCTAGATCACTGATTTATACGATTCTTCCTGATTGCTTTGTGATTGTGAAATGTATATTTATATCATTGTTTTGGCCATTGGAAATTTTTAACTATGGAAAAATTAAAAACCTGGTGGAGATTGCCCCTCTTTTCCTTCTCTTGGCTTCTTTATCCAAAGGAATAAAGAACATGTAGTGGTAACATGTGAGATGATTTTTGTTTTACCCTTAGGTCCAATTAACAGAATTTTTGCTTGTCATAGACATCTATCCCTTAGCCTGCAGGTGTGCTGAAACTGGTACTCAAAGCCACCCATATTATGATTCCTGAAGACATAAGATCAGATAGGTAATTTTCAATACTACCTGAAAAAGAAGTAGCTTTCAACAGAAACTGTTCTAGCAGAAAGAGTTTTTCCTGGGAGAACATATTTTGAGGTCTCCCTAAACATCTAGTCTACTAGGAGGTCTCCCTGAGAAGGTTATTGCAGAAACCAAGGTGCCTGAATTTCATTTGAGGGTGAGTGGAAAGAAAAAATTCCAACCTCTTCAAAATTCCATGGGACAAAGTGAATCTAAAGAGAAAAAACTTCTTGTAGAAATCATCTGGCATGTGCTTAAGATGAAAGTTCTTAAGGTTAATTCTAAGCAACTTTCTGAATTCCTTAAATTTGTGCAAACAGTAATCCCTTGATTCCCAGACTGTGAGACTTTCGATTCTGAGTCCTTGGAGTCATTTAGGAAAGATCATAAAGAATGAACTGTGAAAAATGCAAAACAGCAAGTGCCTCCCACGAGCAGTTTTATGTGGAATATGCTTAAATCAGCTCTGGTAACTGATCAAGAACTTAAATCAACCTTCCATTTTTTTAAATAAACAAAAAAACAAGGCCTAATCTAGCAGGCATTGGATCTAGATTCTTCTCATTTGGACAGTTTGGCCATATTTTTAAACTTTGCTCCTCTAAAGGATGGAGTTATGCAAGTCCAAATGTTCCAGGTTCAACTCAAAATAAAAATAAAAAAAAATGCCACCAGAACTCTGCCCCTGATGACAGAATGGCTTTCACTGGAAATGGAATAGTAAACTTTTTCAACAGGGATAGCACTCTCTTAACTGATGTTAGTGCCCCTGTTGCTGATTGGATAACCCAGACTAATCTGGGAAAATCCAAAAAATCCTTGCCTCCCATCTCCAATGGCTATTGCTAAAAATTGTCATATCATTTTAATAGATTTGCAGAATTATTTCTTTACCATACCTTTACAACCCAAAAATTTTCAGCATTTTGTATTTAGTTTACCTCCACCTAATTTTCAGAGACCTTATCAACAGTGGAATTCCTTGCCACAAGGCACTAAAATTAGCTGAACTTGTGTCAAAAATTTGTAAATGTAGTCCTCTTACAGTCTGTATAAAGACCTCTAATGTATACCTTATTTGCTGTATGGATAATATATTATGTAAGAGTCTATTTGCAAGAGGTGTTACAATTTCGGATTCAACATTTAATTTTATGTGGGTGTCAGGTGTCACCCTGAGAAAATCCAAATGTATCCACCATTTTCTTATGTGGACCATGTTATCCAAATATATTTTGTTTCTCCCTAGCCTTTTCAATTTCAAATAAATCATTTATGAACTCTAAAGGACTTACAACGACTGCTTAAAAATAGTAATTGGGTTTGACCTTTCATAGAGATATCCACGACTGTATTTGAGCCATTATAAAACATTCTCCATGGTGACCACAATCCCTGGACACCTTGGAATCTAACATTGAATCAAAAAGTTTCTTGGCTCTTATAGAAGGAAAACTTAATTCTCAAAGGCTCCTTCATATAGATTACAGTAAACCAGAGTCTTTCAATACTTCCTTCTGAATATACAATTTCTGCCTACTTTTGGTGAAAAGGGTCACGAGAAAGATTGAATTTTCCTGCAACACATTAAAAATGTGGCTGCCTATACCTTTTTCGTTCTTTTCTTTTTGGAGAAGGGAAGAAGCAAGAAAAAAAAGTTAACAGAAAATTGAAATTGGTGTAGGACTGACACAATTACAACTAAGAAATGATAAACAGTTAAGACAAAAGAATTAGAACACAGTACAAGAAAGAAAACAGAATAAAGAGACATATAGAGGGAAAAATTCCTGTAACTGAATTGTTTTTCCTCAGATCTCCTTAGTTATGTCCCTTCAGTTGCTATTGAAGCATGATTTCTATGGGAAGCTAGTATGGCTACTGGGATTAAAGCTGTGTGTCATTTATGCCTGCTCAGTGAGGCTGGCTATTATGACTGTTGTATTTTTCTTATCTTTAGGGAATCATTATTAAAATAAATAAAATGCCATAAATTCAATATATATATATAAAATATGTATGGGCAATAACTATATGAAAAATGTCTATTTCATTTTCATTTGAGAAATTCATAGAAAACACCCCATATCTAGCCTATCTTTATGAGTTTGAAGTTTTGTACCTAATTTCTATCATAACTTTCTTTCTGCATCAGGTAAAAAATGAAAACTATGAATGTCAATTGTTCAAATCTTTCAGAGACTCAATAAGGAAATAATATTAACTGAATAAGCAAGGGACTTCTAAAAAGTGTAATGACACAAACAGTTGTCTGCCTGACAGTCACCCAAAGTTCTTCTGCAATGTAGGAACATCCTTCTTCAGCCTATAGGACTTACATATCCAACAGATTTTTTTGAAGGAGGATATTCTGAAGGGATATCCCTTATTTTCTTGAACATATTTGGCAGTCACTTTCTTTTGTGTTCTGCTTATGAAATTAGCACAGCATACGCTCAGCAGTAGAAGCAGGGTCATTTTCTTTCCTTATGGCTTAAATTTTCCACAAAGACATTAACTCCATGTGGAGTTTCTTCAATGGCCATTATCTTCTCTGAAGATAAAAAAGAACCTTTGTTATTAAAACATCTTAAATGCCATAATCTGTAGATGCCTGAAGTGTTTGAAGTTGACCTGTCAGTCTAAAAAATATCTTTGTTTGACCATGAAAACATACCTAATGTGATCCCATGTTTGAATATAATAGGTTACTAATTATTAACATACATTTCATTATTAGCCTAAACAGTTGGCAATAATAATTTTCAAAGACTAGAGATTTCCATTACATTGTTTAATGAGCTGAATGATTTTAGAATTTAATCTCATATTTGTATTAATGTACAAAATTGCATATAATATATAAAAGTCCAATCCAAGATAAGACATTTAAAACTAGTATTTGTTTTTTAAAAGTAGATTCAATACTATATCTTTTTAACTTATCATATCTATATCCTCCCCTCTATTTTCAAAGTAAATATAATAATCTACACTTTTATTGTATCATATTTATATTCCACTTTTTTTTCTTTTCAAAACAAGAATCTTGTATTTAATTTAGTTTCTTTAATTCTTTTTCTGATCATTATCCATAACAACTAGCAACCAACACTCTAAATAAAAACTAACAGACATAATCCCTTTTGGGGGACTGTGTGTCTAGTGTTCTAGACAACTTCCTGCTTATTGGGAGCACTGTTAATCTTATGAGTATTCAAAGAAAATTTAGGATTATGATCAAGTCCTGACTTGAGTATTTTGTGAAGCTGGATCATCTCAGTCAGCAGTCCTGAAGATGTTTGGATGTAGAACTCAAAGAAAACTGCAACAGAGGTGCTCTGAAACTTTGGAACATCCGAACCTTTTGTTCCCACTGCAAATTTTTCAAGAGTCTTCCTTGATCAAACTATATTTTTCTTAATTCAGAATGAATTCGCATCCTTTCATCTTCTGTGGAAACAAGAACAAAACCTCTTCTTCAAAGTAACATATTTTCTGCTTTAAATTTTGAAGTCAAGCATTTTCAAAATATATAGGTTGGATTAATCCAGCAGTATTTATAATTATGCATTTTCACTGCTGGTGCTATTTCCTCAGCCATTAAACAATCCAAAGACAACACAAAAAGATATAGTATGCAGATTTCTTATGTATTTTCCATCATATGTAGCTTTTAACTCTATTTTATTTTTTAATTTTTTTTTGAGATAAGGTTTCTCTGTGTAACTTGTCTCTCTTGGAACTCACTTGTAGACCAGGCTGGCTTCAAACTCACAGCGATCCTCCTGACTCTGCCTTCCAAGTGAGTGGATTAAAGGTGTGTGCTGCCAACCCACATATATTTCTTTTTTTTTAAAGGAGTTTCTCTAACCTTTTTATTTTCTCTCCCAGATCTACATATATTTTTAAACACACTGTAAACCATTTGGAGGGTGTGTTTTTTTTAATCGGTATTTGTCCTTACTGTGTTTCTCTATTTTTTCTGAACACATGGGTCTTTAAACTGTTAAACTTCATGACTAGAATTGATATTCTGGTTTTAGCAGCTGAATCTGCCCCACTCCTTAACTTCCTGAGAATCTAGTCTTATGGTGGAGGTCTTGCAGGAGCCAGTTTTTTTTGTCACAATTCTTTGGAGTATGCAAGTTTATGCCACTACCAAGAACAATGCCATGCAGTTTTTGCTGCTAAGGCTGAATCAGGAGCCTCTCTTAAAGGAGTTGTGCTTCTGTTTGCTGAGCCCAACTGAAACAATGTTGCTACCAAGAAGCCATTCTTAATTCTGTTTTACCTGTCTAGAATGTGGGGCTCAAACCAATGACCTGAGTCTCATGTTGTACTGACTGAGCTAGCCAGACACTAACTAGCAGCCCTCCTCTAACAAATTGGTGCCCACATATCCAACCCAAATCCTCTAAAAAACCTGAGAGAGCTTGAGGAATTCTAGAAACAAAAATATGGAGTTTAACACAGCTTCTTGCTGTTTGCTGGTAGCATGCTGAGGTCCTTTAAGAGAAGTATTTCTGTTTTAGTGGTAGAAAAAAAAACAAACAAACAAAGGGAGCAACACAGTTTTGAAATACTGGTTTTCTGGGTCATGCTGTCAGCATGAACTCTCTTTTCAGGTGTTCTGGCTACTGAACATTTAAATGGGGTTTGAGAGCAGACTGCTGCAACTTGCATAATGGCAGCATGGACTGTCTACACCTGAGAATGGGGTTGTGAGCAAGGCTATCAGAGGCAGCAAACAGCTCTGCCATGATGGGCTAGGTGAATCAAGCAGCGAGTACCATACATTACCTAGGAATGCTGTATCTTAAGTTTTAAGAGAAACTTAGCCTTTGAAGAAGTGCTCCTCCACAGTAAAAAATTACAGATACACAACAGAACAGATTTAGACATAATAGACCTCTAAATGGGTCACATTGTTGGATAAATGTAAATAGGCTTGGGATAGAGAAGAAAACAAATAAATTGAGTTACCAAAAGAAATAGACAGATTAAAAGGAATAAAGAAAAATAAGCCACCTAAAGATAGAAAATTCACAGAGAGCTCGGATTATGTATATTACTGTGTTTTCTTTTAAATTTTTGACTGTGAAGGAGCTAAGCAGCCAACATACGTACTTTAAAAGTATCATGACCTCAGAATTTGAGTCTAAGGATATGCTGCTTTGTAATGAGGTTCTTCTTTTGTATCTACAGAGGACAAGAACCTATGGAATCAGTCTAGACTAATGTAGTTTGATTAACCAAGACCTCCTGAAAGGTTGCCTAAAACTCCCTTCAAAAAATGAAAAACGATAGTCTGTTAAAAAAAAAAAATAAAGGGAATATGACACCCATATTCTCAAAAGGTGAAGTGGCTGCTTTTTGGTAGTTTAATGGGTTATGGGTTGGTTATATGTTGCTTCTGTTCATGGTCAGGAAGAAAGTTCAACAAAGGAGATGAGATTTAGAATTCTTGTTTGGAAAAAAAAACTGACATGACAGAATAAAAGGATAGATTATTGAATCTTACTCTTAAAAGTAAAAATGAAGGATATAGTTATGCTAAGATAATTTGGTAGATTATTGAATCTACTTTTAAAAAGCAACTACTAGTTTAATTGTTTAACATTGGATTTGACTTCTGTATGTTATCTACAATTTTTGTATATTGATATAAGTATGAGATTAATATTGTTAGAACATACATTACATACATTTCTACTGTTGTTCAAGGTATGCCTATAAAACTATATCTATACAACTCATTTAATAATGTATAGCAATTGTTTGGAAATAATAAGGAAATATTGGTTAGTAGTTAACCACTTATTACAATAGAATTTGTAGTCAAATTAGGTAGTTTTGAGGTCCAACATGGATATATTTTAGATTGAAAGGTCATCTTCTTATTCTTGAGAGCTTATAGAATATAATTATTAAAGATGTTATAATGATATAGGTTTTTGTTGTTTATGACAATAAGACATATCTGCTTCTGGTAGAACCAATCTACATCCAAGAAGATGATTGCTATAGGAAAAGCTCCACACCGATATTATTTTCTTTATGACAAAAATAAGTCACTGGGCAAGAAATTGCTCTTTCCTTGAGTGTTGACAATATGCTGTTCTAATTGGACAAGGAAGATAATATTAATAAAAATATAATTAAAAGGAAAAATGAGTTTCATAAAAATAAAATAGAGCAAAATATTATAATGAGCCACATAAAGATGAAAATACCCAGGGATTCTGAATTACATATACTATTGTGTTTTCTTTAAATTTTTGACTATTAATGAGCTAGCTACAGAGAGACATTTGATTGTGAGGGCTGCCTAGATAAACCAACATAAAGGTATCTTGACTTCATAATTTGTGTCTAAGGATATGTTGCTTTGGAAAACACTTATGCTTTTATTTCCACTAAAATGAGAAACTGTGGGTTCCTCTAGGTTAATATGGTTTGATCAAGTTAAGACACCCGAGAAATCACCATGGAAGCAATAGCCCAGGTGATTTAACATCCAAAACAGCTTAAAGCCAACTGACTTAGACATTCGATCCACACAGAATACTACAGCAAATATTTAGCCATAATTCTATATTTTCTCAGAATCAGTGTAAGAATACCAGTACCTCCAATCAACAGGAAGTAGTATAGAAAACTACATTCCCCCAAAATAAAACTACACCCAAATTTCCAATATACAAATTTTAAATAAAGGATTAATTTTATTTAAAGGAGGTAGGTTATGAATGGTGGGTGGTCATAGTCAATCTCTTTCTAAAGAGAAAAGGTGACTGTGATGTAAGACAATAAAAATGTAGATTATTAAATCGATTTTAATCCAAAACCAACTATTAATCTCAAAATATATTACATGGGTATAGATTTTGTTTGCTTGATACAAATTTATAGACAAATTTTATATTATATGTATATTTCTATTCTTGTTTAAAGTATTGTATTTATGCAGCTCATTTAAAATGTGATATAGTGTAGATCCCAAATCAATAGTCATCTATAATAGTGAAACATATAGACTTATTAATTTGTCTAAGTATACAAAAATACATTTCATAAGAATAGGTAATCTTCAAACACTTCAAAGGTCTCTAGAATATGACTTTAAAAATGTTTTAATAACAGAGAATTCTTTGGATATGAAATGTCTGCTTCTGGCAGCAACAATTAATTCAAGAGCATAATGGGCATCAAAGAAGTCCCTTTTGCAGCTTGCCTTCAAAATGGTAAGGCTAGCCATTTGGTCAAGAATGTTTTGTTTCCTGGACAGCTTTACAAAATTTTGTATAATCTTGAATGCAGGACCCATTAAACGATAACTGGGACTTGTCAAAAAAAGGTGAGACAGTACGTCAAAGCTCCTTCTTCAAGGAAGAATCTGTCAGACATTCTTCAAGAAACAAAAGAAAGTGACAGACTAATGTTACCAAAATAGGAAAGATAGCACTTCAGATTCTCTGCATCACTTAGAAATCTACCAGATAATGTCAGTCAATAAGTTGAAAATGGATGCCCCAACATTACTTATGAACTTTGGGTGACTGTCCAGGCAGCCTAATGTCTCTGTCATTTCTAGAGGTTAGTCATTTATTTACAATAAATTTCCTTTTTAATTACATAACACTGTATCTTTCTGGGATCTTTGATGTAGTTGAAGAGTAGATAGGCGTAATTATTGTTTTCCTTATTTAGGAAAAATAATAAATTAGATACGAAACTTCAGACTCGTAAAAATAGGATGGATGGTAGAATATTTTATTTTGTCAAATATAAATACACTAAATCTTGGAAGTGAAATCCTTACTTAATAACGTTTTGGTGTATGTAATTTTACAATAATGAAGTTAAAGCCTTCCTTTTTGATTAGATAGAAAAGGAAATCATGTGGAATTTCTTTCTGTATGCTATGAAAATGGTTTATATAGAGGCTGGAAAAGAAGTAGACTGTTGTTCTCAGGGACAGCAAGACATGAAAAATAATGTTAACTGAATTTAGGAAGGTTGAGAAAGGTGATCCTGAGAGCAGTCCCCTTCTTTTTCCAACTCTATATTTCTCATACATGAGGCCCAAACTGTCCTCCCTTCTATGGACATGTAAGTTTGAATAAGAAAGCCTCACATATACTCGTATATTTAAATACTGGTCTCACTTGGAGAAATGTTTGGTAAATATTAGGAGATTTTATCTTGTAGGAGGTTTGTCATTTTGAAAAGTTAGATTATACTAAAGACTCATACTTTTTCAGAGACTTCTACTTCTTGTTTCAGATTGAACTTGAGACCCTCAGCTGCTGTTCCAGCCACCAAGCCTTGACTCAGTCATAGTCCACTCTAATATTCTGAAGCTTTAAGCATAATAAATGTGTTCATTTTATGTTGCCTTTATCTTAGTGTATTTTCATAGCAATAGAAAAATAATCAAGGCAAATATCCTTAGTGTTTTGCACTATGGTGAATATTTCTGTGAATCTAACAGAAATGAACTTGCTCTGCCAGTGATCAGATTTTACCTCAAAGACCCAATGTGACCTATGATATATTCACATAACAATGACAAATTGTGTTTTTGATTTTTTTAGGTAGGTAGATCTCACTTCTCATAAAGTTTTCTTGATGGGATCTATTTATACAAATTTCTATTATGAACCAAGATGAAAGTCATGGAATAACCGAATGAACTAGAAACACACCTGGTTCTCATTTTAACCTGAGTGCACTATCCTCAAGGAGAAGAGAGGACATCCAAATGTGCTAGGCCTTTTTTACCTAATGATCATGGTGCCTTTTTCCTTTTGGTTTTCCCTCAAACATTAATGCTGCTATAATAAAAAAACATGACATTTTCTCTGCCTAAAATATGAAAAAACACAAAATGTCCATGTATTTTCTTCTCGTGAAATTTCAATGACTAATATAGGGTACTTTGTAGTTGTCAGTTTACACTTTGTTCATTGGAGACTGTGTCTCATATGATAAAATAGCACAAGAAGAACATATAATGTGTTGAGGACATTGGATCCCTTCACAACATACATGTGGAGAAAATTCCAGAGAAAGTGTAAAAGAAATGCAGGTTAAAAACCTGAGAAGAGTGCTTAATCTAATCATGTCTGCATAAACTCCTGGGATGAGCCTGTATTCTGTGTCTTTTGCACCCCCTGGTGGCCCTGAATGGCCTAACAGTGAGGTTTATGTCTGAGTTAGCACTGAAGTCCCATCACTGTGTCTCTAGCACAGTAATAAGTGGCTGTATCCTCAGATCTCACACTGCTCATTTGCAGGTACAGAGTGTTCTTGGCATTGTCTCTGGAGATGGTGAATCGATCCTTCACGGATGGTGCATATCTTATAGTACTGCTGTCTTTATTAATCTCTCCAACCCACTCCAGCCCCTTCCCTGGAGCTTGGCGAACCCAGCTCATCCAGTAGTCACTGAAAGTGAATCCAGAGGCTACACAGGATAGTTTCAGGGATCCCCCAGGCTTCATCAGGCCTCCCCCAGACTCCACAAGCTGCACCTCAGACTGGACACCTGCAAACACAGAGAATGTTATTAGTAAATTGCCAATAAAGCGCTATCTTTTATATATCTTGTTCATTTTCACCAGCACACTCAGTATCTCTTCTTCACAAATTACCTTTTAAAAAAGCAACAAGGAAAACCCAAATCAGCACCAAATCCATTGTGTGTTTGGTTTTCAGTGCTGATCACTGACTAGGGAAACCTGGGCATTCAGGACTGATTCCTTTGTCTGAGCTTCAGAGTCAGGGTTTATCTGGTTTTCATGAGAACAGATGGGCCTTATTTGCATGCCTTCCTGCTATATAAGTTCTGTTCTTGGAACTAAGAGATAGAGTGTTCTGTTTGTAAATGTTCTGGGGAAGTCTAGCAGTAAAGACTCTAGGATTCTGATAACAAAAGGGGATTTTAGTATGTAAATTTGTAATAAAATATGTAAATTTAATATAAGAATAAATGAAAAATATCATCTACCATGAGCAAGTAGGACTCATTCCAGAGATGAAGTAAAGTTTTACATTTGTAAAGTTACCAATGTAATTCATAACACAATCAGACTAAAAGACAAAATCCATATGATCATATTGTAGGACTGAGAAATGAGTTTAACAAAATCTAATATCTCTTCATGATAAATGTCGTGAGACTCTAGGAACACAAGGAATATACTTCACCATAATAAATACAATACACTGGAAGCTCTCAACAAATGTCAACTGAAATTTAAAGAATTTATAAGCATTTCCACCAAAATCAAGAACAAGTTTATCCACTCTCTATATACCAATTCAAAATAGTACTTGAATTTTTATCTAGAACATTAATATAACTAAGGAAATAAAGCAGACCAAATTAGGAAACCTGCTCATTTGGTTGGGAATACTTAATGTATTAGTGAAATATTTTGAGCACCAGTGGTAGTAAAGGATACACTGAACTCTTAATAGGGATGATCCTTTGTGGACGATATTGATTTGGTCATAATTGTCATCAAAAGCTATGAGATTCTAAATATTTTCCAAAGGTTCCTCCTTCATCTTTCTGAGCTGTAGAAAGTTTCCACAGTAAAGGGAAATTTGTACTTTTCAGGTCTAAAGTAGGTGGATCTGTGCCCTAAAAGCAGTATTTTATTTCCTTGTTTCCCTTCCTGTAAATGGTTCTGTTGGATTCTCTTTCAACTTCCAACACAAGGAACAAGGAGGTTCTGTGGGATTATTTCAAGAGTCTGGGCAGTTGGGAAATAAACATGCAGCCTCCCACAACAAATGGTACAATGACATGAGGCTGACTACATCCATGTTAAATCTGAGAAAGCTTGGAAGAATTTCTAGACAAAGAAAAACAAAGTTTAGCTACATATTTTTTTTCTGTCAGCATGTGGCAGGTCTTTTAAGAGAGGTTTTCCTGATTGAACAATAGCAGAAACATAGCCATGCAGTTTTGAAATGATGGCTTTCTGGACCATGCTGCCAGCACAAACTCTGACTCTTTCAGTAGGCCAAGCATTTAAATAAAGTTTGTGGGCAGCATGATGTAAGTTACTTGTTGGCAATATGAGCCAACTTGTTATCAGAGTTGATGTGGTGAGGACTTCTCCAACCCAGCAGTCTCTGAGGCAGTGGACAGACTTCCATCATGTTGGATTGGGTAGAGCAAGCAGGCAGGGCCTTGTTTGTCTCAGCAAAGCCACCGCTTAGGATTTTAAGAAGCACTTAGCATTTTAAGAAGCATTCTTGGGAGCTTGCATCCAGAACCCTCCATTCTTCGGCCCCTCTGCCCTCTGTGGGCACATAACATCACCCAGCTCAGCCTGTCTGGGCGTTGGGTCCGAATCCTCAGGGCACCCAGGTGGGCGGGAGTTCCTTTGTTTCAATAGCCTGCCTGCACCAAGCAAGCTAGGCGCTTTGTTTACGAGCTACCCAACCAGCACGGAGACCTGATCTCGGTGCCAGGAGAGCCAGCAGTGGGCACGGAGACCTGATCTCGGCACCAGGAGAGCCAGCATTGAAGAGAGCCATCATTGGGCAAGAAGATCTGATCTCGGCACCAGGAGAGCTATCACTGGTGAGAGCCATCACTGGGAAGGTACATCAGTAGGCAAAAAGACCTGATCCTGTTAAAGAAGATCCATAGGGGAGCATTTGGAGGAATGGATGGGCAGGCGCCAATGCAAGAATTCACCAAACAATCTGAAAAGCAAAATGAAACCACCAGAAACCAGCGACCTCACAACAGGAGGACATGAACACCTTAATCAAGAAGAAGTAGAAAAGATTGACTTTATGAAAGTGATTGACACCCTTAAACAGCATGTAAAGAACGTCCTTATAGAAATGGATGAGAAACATAACAGAAAGTTCGAAGAACTGAATAAATCAGTGAATGATACCCTAGAAAATCAAGGAAAAACAATCAAACAGATAATGGAAACAGTTCAAGACTTGAAAACTGAAATGGAGGCAAAGAAGAAAACACAAACAGAGGGTCGGCTGGACATGGAAAATTTAAGTAAACAAACAGAGACTACAGAAACAAGCATAACCAACAGAATACAAGAGTTGGAAGAAAGAATCTCAGATTCTGAAGATACCATAGAAAAAATAAACACACTGATCAAAGAAAACAGCAAGTCCAACAAACTCTCATCATGAAACATTCAGGAAATCTGGGACACAATAAATAGACCAAACCTAAGAATAATAGGAGTAGAAGAAGGAGAAGAAGTGCAGCTCAACGGTCCAGAAAATATATTTAATAAAATTATAGAAGAAAACTTTCCCAACCTAAAAAAAGATATACCTATGAAGGTTCAAGAAGCATACATAACACCGAATAGGCTGGATCAAAAAAAAAATCCCCTCGCCATATAATAATCAAAACACAAAGCATATAAAATAAAGAAAGAATATTAAGAGCTACAAAGAAAAAAAAACCAAGTTACTTATAAAGGTAAACCTATCAGACTTACACCTGACTTCTCCATGGAAACCATGAAAGCCAGAAAGTCCTGGATAGATGTATTGCAGAAACTAAGAGACTATAGATGCAAGCCTAGACTACTATACCATGCCAAGTTTTGTTCACTATAAATGGAGAAAACAAAATTTTCCAGGATAAAAACAAATTTAAACAATACGTAGCCACAAATCCAGCCTTACAGAAAGTAATAGAAGGAAAAGCACTAACCAAGGAGTTCAACAATGACCACAATAACTCAGACATCTAGAGACCCTTCACCAGTACAACTCAAGGAAGGGAAACACACAAACTCTACGACTAAAAAAGTGACCGGAGTTAACAGTCACTGGTCATTAATATCACTTAATGTCAATGGGCTCAACTCACCTATAAAAAGGCACAGGCTAAGAGATTGGATAAGAAAACAGGATCCAACATTCTGCTGTTTACAAGAAACACACCTCAACCACAAAGACAGGCACCTAGTCAGAGTAAAGGGCTGGGAAAAGGCTTATCAAGCAAATGGACCTAAGAAACAAGCAGGTGTGGCCATACTAATCTCTAACAAAGTTGACTTCAAACTTAAATCAATCAGAAGAGATGGAGAAGGGCATTTGATACTCATAACAGGAACAGTTCATCAGGATGAAGTCTCAATCCTGAATATCTATGCCCCTAATATAAAAGCACCCACGTACATAAAAGAAACATTACTAAAACTCAAGGCAGCCATCAAACTGCACACATTAATGGTAGGAGACTTCAACACTCCTCTCTCACCAATGGACAGGTCAATCAGACAGAAACCTAACAGAGAAAGAAGAGAATTAATGGAGGTAATGAAGCAAATGGACTTAACAGACATCTATAGAATATTCCACCCAAATAGGAAAGAATATACCTTCTTCTCTGCAGCTTATGGAACCTTCTCGAAAATTGACCACATACTCGGTAACAAAGCAAACTTCCACAGTTACAAAAAATATTAGTAACCACATGTGTCTTATCAGATCACCATGGATTAAAGTTAGAATTCAACAACATGGCTACCCCCAGAAAGCCTACAAATTCATGGAAACTGAACAGTCAACTACTGAACCACACCTGGATTAAGGATGAAATAAAGAAAGAAATTAAAGTCTTCCTTGAATTCAATGAAAATAAAGAAAAAACATATTCAAACTTATGGGACACAATGAAAGCAGTCCTAAAAGGAAAGTTTATAGCACTAAGTGCCCACTTAAAGAAAACAGAGAAAGCACACATTGTAGACTTAACAGCCCACCTGAAAGCTCTAAAAAAAAAAAAAAGAAGCAGACTCACCAAGGAAGAGTAGAAGACTGGAAATAATCCAACTGAGGGCTGAAATCAACAAAATAGAAACACAGAAAACAATCCAAAGAATCAATGAAACAAAAAGCTGGTTCCTGGAGAAAATCAACAAGATTAATAATCAAGTCCCCCTCGCTCGTCAGCCCAAAGAGCAATCAGGGTTCCCTGCCCTGTGGGAAGTAACAGTCTTATTTATCTATGTTTGAAGGAACTTCTATGTGTATAGAGAGTTCCCTAATTTCAGCAGCAGCAAAAAAAAATGCCATTTTTGTTATTGGTGTTGACACACTTCTAGACATTCACCTGAAATTTCTAGTCATTGCTGAGATCCATATTATCTGTGGTGACAGTGATATTCTCAAGCAATAAATATTTGAGACTTTAAAGTATTTTATTAAATATTCAAAGAAACTGTGGATATTCCTTATCTAAAAGCAAAGATTTAAGTATGTCCTCATGAAAGAAAATTATGTCCTGAGCTACAAAGACTCTGTATCACACATAAATTTTTTTAAAAAAAAATATGGTAAGACTTAGTCCTTCCAGTCTGTGCCCCTTGGATAGCATAAAATATCAGTTGTTGTACTGTGAACATAGCTCAGTTGGTAGAGTTTTTCTTTGCATGCCTGAAGAACTGTGTTCTTTCCTATGATGGCGTGAAAAGGGAGATATTGGAACAGGAGAAACACAGGTTTGAATACTGATTTTTCCGAATGAAACTGGGTAAAAAAAAAAACAATAGACAATAAGGAAGAATTTCTTTCAAAAAGAAGAAAATTTACTTAACACGAATTTATGTTTTTATGTAGAAATATAAGTTTTTGGTCTTACTCTATTAAGCTTTAAAATTGTAAACCCATTCCTTTTCTTTTCATAAATTATTAAATAATTTCTTGTAAGATCAGAAAAGCTATACGATTTGACACAGGTTGTATAAGGTTTAGTGAATAGTAAATGTTTGCACTGAATTGAAGTAACAAACTGAGGCTAGGGCCGTAGATCACTGATATAGTATTTCTGCCCTAAAGGCCTAGGATTGATTGTCAAAAATAGAAGTGCTACTATATAAAAATAAACAGTATTAGAGATTATTTGATCAGTAATAAAAAGCACATTATATATACCCATGTTAATCATTTAGGTGTTCCAGGACTGACTTTTCCTCCTACTATATATAACTGCTGTTCCTCATCACAAAGGTTCTCCCAGCTCTTTTATGACATTTCCAAAAATCCAAGGGGGCCTATGCCTTTATGCCATATCCTTCTGCTCTTGGGTTCCTCAATGACTTGCCATTTTTCTCCCCAACAGCATGTTATGCTCTCTGTCACAGTAAATATTCACCTGGACCTTTAAGAGACTTGCCTGAACTACAGCACCAGGGAGTTCAGATATTTCTTATGCCAAAATACATTCTCTGCCTGTTATCTTCCTCTCCACACCACTATGTTGTTTCATTCTTCCAACAGATTAAGCAGTTATCACCATGGTCTTGCT
>JABTXL010009188.1:801653-814910 GCA_025134845.1 Neodon shergylaensis
GCTTAACCAATGAAATCAACAGATTGATATATGACACTCCCACATCATGTCTTTAATTTCTGTCTTGACTTTGTAGTTTATATTTGAACAGGAGAGTTCTTGATGTTATTGACATGTTATGTTGCACAGAAAGACATTAGGCTGTAAAAGATAAGAAAAGTTTTTCTTGGTGCAGGAGAAATTTCCTCACTATCATGTGATCTACTGGAAAATGCCTGGAAGGATAATGATGAACTGTGAGAATAAATTTCAGGAGGAAAATAAATGCAGTGGCAGGAAAACAGACACTCTCATCTACATTCAACCCGGGGATGATCATGTAGATGAGAGGAACCATCTGAGGTAGTAAAGAAAATGGGTATTCTAGTTGCATGTTCTTGTTTACACAACAATGTAAACTGTTGTGTAAACTGGCTTTTATTTGTGACAATAAATAGATAATAATTTCATAAACATATAAATACATAAAATAAAACTATTTATACCAGAGAATCCCAGTGTCCACTGTGTTGCTTACATTTTTTCTTTTTATTGTTTTAATCAAAATAGCCAGATTGTAGGCATGTTAACAATGGAAGTATTACTTCTGATCTGGAAATTCAGCCAATTTATAGCCAATGTATATGTGAATTCTCCTACATAAAAAAAAAAAACAAAATTTAAGAATCATACATTGTCAGAAATATTTGATTTCAGACTTGTCAAAATTATGACAGAGCCAAAAATCAATAAAAGTCCCATGTTGACCTTGTTGCTTCTGATAACAAAACAATTGTATATTTGTGTGTTTGTGGGACTAGTGCACTACACAATGACGTCCGTTCAATTTCTATCAATGTTAATCTAGTACTTGAGATAAAGCCAATCCCATTTCAGAAACAGGGTAATGATAATTCAAGGCTCCTCATAACTTCAACTAGTCTTTTACATTCCCAGTTCAGAATCCTACACCTCTGGCCCAATGTTTTCTGAGAAAGAGTCCAAAATGTTGTCAAAGTAGGAGACTCCACATGTGAACACTCCACAGAATGACATCTAGGTACATCTTTATCTATAAAACAATAAGAATTTTGATTAATGCCTCCAAAAGCAATTCAGGATTAGGATTAATTATTAATAAATATATAAAATTAATTCATGAGGAAAGGTAAAAGACTTCCAATAAAACTATGGGGAAAACTTCTAAAAACGTATGTGGTATACAGGTACATCAAACTGAATTTTGAAAGGGGTTCTAGTTTGCCCCGATATTTTTGACTTGCATTTTACTAGAGGAATTCATATTATAGTATATTCTCATTTACTCCAAATACAGTTCTACCAGTTCTAAACTCTTAGCTTTAAAGGATATATTGATAATATAATATGACGCCAAAGTTTTTTATGCCAGAGTTTGCTGTGTTTTTTTGTTTGTTTGTTTGTTTGTTTCTCTAAAGCAGAAGTATGTCTAAGATATTAACTGATAAAGATCTTGTCAATGTATGGTGGACTGTTTGAAACATCCAGAATCAGCACATGTATGCTTTCCTTATTGTAGACAAATCCTCAGGAAAGCATACATGGAGCTCAGCAGCCTGACATCTGTGGAGTCTATCATCTCTTACTGTGCAAGACACAGTGTTGCAACTACACGGGTGAGTCTGTCAAAACACTGGAGGTCCAGGAAGTTCAGATGACATTGAAGATTAGCCTGGATACGATAACAGAAACAATCATTCTGGGTGTCTATTTTCAGCCATTTCTTCACATTCCTGTATGGTGTTTCTCAACATTTTAAAAGACCATCAGAGAATGGTCCCGTACAGTCCACCATATCTTGACAAGATCTTTATCAGTTAATATCTTAGACATACTTCTGCTTTAGAGAAACAAACATCAGGGAATGAAGATGTGCTGATTCTGGACATAAAGAATATTGCCATTTCCAAGATAAACTCTTCCAATTCACTTCAAACTCTGCCCCCGTCACTTATTCACACAGTACATATAATAGCTGAAGTATTGCCAGAAGTCTTGCCGGACAAATTTCCTGACATCCCAAGTCTCACAAGCTTAGCCATACTATATACTACAAAAGTATTTGTTCATCTATGTTCATAGCAGCATTATTTGTAATAGCCAGAACCTGGAAACAACCTAGATGTCCTTCAATGGAAGAATGGATGAAGAAAGTGTGGAATATATACATATTAGAGTACTACTCAGCAATAAAAAACAATGACATCTTGAATTTTGCATGCAAATGGATGGAAATAGAAAACACTATCCCGAGTGAGGTAAGTCAGACCCAAAAACATGAAGACTCGTAATTGGTTTCTGGCCATAAATAAAGGACATTGAGCCTATAATTCGCAATCCTAGAGAAGCTAAATAAGAAGATAAACCCAAAGAAAAACATATAGTTATCCTCCTGGATATTAGAAGTAGACAAGATTGCTGGGCAAAAATTGGGAACTGGGGGGTAGGGTAGGATGAGGGAAAAAAGTGATGGGGAGAGAAAAGTGAGAAGAGGAGGATGGGGAGAGCTTGGGGGAATGGGATGGTAGGGATAAAGGAAGGGTGGATATAGGAGCAGGGAAGTATATAGCTTAATTAAGGGAGCCATTTTTGGGTTGGAAACAATCTTGACTCTAGAGGGGTTCCCAGGGGTCTAGAGAGATGTCCCCAACTAGGTCCTTGGGCAGCTGAGGAGAGAGAGCCTGAAATGGCCTGATCCTATAGCCATACTAATGAATATCTTGCATATCACCATAGAACCTTCATGTGGCAATGGATGGAGATAGAGACAGAGACCCACATTGGAGCACTGGACTGAGCTCTCAAGGTCCAAATGAGGAGCAGAAGGAGGGACAACATGAGCAAGGAAGTCAGGCCTGTGGGAGGTGGACCCACCCACTGAGACAGTGGGGTTGATCTAATGGGAGCTCACCAAGGCCACCTGGACTGGGTCTGAAAAAGCATGGGATAAAACCAGACTCTCTGAATGTGGCAGACAATGAGGGCTACTGAGAATCCAAGGACAATGGCACTGGGTTTTGATCCTCCTGTATGTACTTGCTTTATGGGAGCCTAGCCTGTTTGGATGCTCACCTTCCTAGACCTGGATTGAGGGGGGAGGATCTTGGACTTCCCACAGGGCAGGGAACCCCGAGTGCTCTTCAGACTGGAGAGGGAGGGGCAGAGGAGTGAGAGAGGGGAGAGGAGTAGAGAGAGGGGGAGAGGAGTGCGAGGAAGGGGAGGGATATGGGAGACGGGGAGGAGGCAGAATTTTTTTCAATAAAAAATAAATAAATAAAAATGATAGTTTTAGATGGTAAGGCATGTTATGATCTAAAACAAATTATTTATACATCTTTGGGCTCACCAACATAGGATAATGGAGTATTTTCTCTGAATTAGTCAAATGCAAATGAATTAGACATTGTAGATGTGCTTACTCCTTGCATATATATTATTGTTATTGCAATTATTACATATAGTTTTCTTATATTAGGTATAGCACTCTTTCAATTTTAAACAAAAATAGAAAATGTAGTGAAATTTTATTTGTATTTCAAAAAATAAAGCTTGCCTTCAGATAGGAGTACAATGCTAAAACATTAAAGACCAGGGATAGGATCACAACTTTAATCCCAGGACTCAGTAGACAGGAAGACAAATAAATCTCTATGAGGTTAAGGCTACCCAGGGCTACCTAAGATCCATCCTAAAACAGATACAGGTGGCGGTGGTTCATGTCTTTAATCTCAGTCTTTAGAAGTCATACACATTTAATATCAGCAGTAGGGAGGTAGAGACAGGAGTGACATCACTGAGCAGAGAGAAGAATATAAAAGTGAAGAGATAGAAACTTGAGATAAGAGGAGCTGTGGGTCGCTTACTGCCACCTAGCTCCTGGCTTGCTTTACCTGAAATAATTCCATGGAAACTGTATTCATTTAAAGACTGCCTGGGCCATTATATATAGCCTCTCCTTGGCTGTCACATCTTAATTTACCCATTTCTAATAGTCTGTATATCACCACGTGACTGTGGCTTACCGGGATGAGTTTAACCTATGTCTGTCTAGGAGAGGAGAGCCATGGTGTCTGCCTGACTCTGCTTTCTTTCTCACAGCATTCTGTTTAGTCTACTCTGCCTATCTAAGCTGCTGTCCTATCAAAAGGCCAAGGAAGTTTCTTTATTTGACCAATGCAAGCAACACATAGACAGAAGGCCCTCTTACATCAGGAACTAACTGGAGTGTGGAGTCTGAGTATTTATGAAAACAGGTGCTCTCTTTTTTCAGTCTGAAGATTTGGTGGAGGTAAAAGGTCTCTCCACTGGTTGACAGCTTTGCTTTTATAATCTTCAGCTTGAACCCCAATATCTGCCTCTGGATTTTCACTTTTCATGTTAGATTCCTGTTGCATGATCTTTCTCTTTGTGTTTCATTTCTGTCTCTCCCTCAAAACTCATTACTCAATAAGCACATTCATTCAAAAGAGAAAATATAGTTATCAGAATTAATGATCACAGCTATACAAAAACTCTCCTGGATGATGATAATTACAGCCAAGTTTACCCTGAAGTTCAGTCATTTCATGTTTACTTCTTCTCAAGTTGACAAAAACTCCTCAGTTTCATCTTTAAATATTTCACTCATGTTCTTCAAGGATCTTATATCTTACAATTCAAAATTCTCTTAGATCATTACATAAATACAACAAAATTTTAACAGTTATTTTCATATGTGTGCATGTGCATTTCTTTATATATGTTCACCTGAGTGCATGTGGTTGTGCAGGACACAAGACGTTGTCAGATCTAATAGAACAGTCACTATATATACTTAAAAACTGTTATTTTGGGTGCTGGGAATCAAATCAGATCCTCTTCAAGAAATTGCTTTTACTAATAATTGAGCACTGTCTCCAGCCTCTAGAATACTCCAAATATTAACCGCATTAATATTTTTGTGAATACGAAAGATTAAAAGCTAAAGTAATCAGAAAATAGGAATTCCATTTAAATAAATAAATAACAGAAGGATATGTATTCCTTAATACATTGCCACAGAGTAAACATTCCTTTCAAAATTATCAACACAATTTATAGCAAAAAATTATTTGTTCTCCATCAGTATCTATGTGCCTTAGGTGATCATCATATCAAATGCAAACTTTAAAGGCATTTTCTTATCATTTATGTTATTTTCTTTCTTCTTCATAGACCAGGAAATACACAGATTAATTAATTGGGGATAGGCAGTATTCCCATTTTTATTATTCTACTGACTGCTGACCTGCAGTCCACTAAAACTTGCCATCAATGTTAAATGTGTATCTTCCCTTCTCTATTACAACTCTGTGAAAACACTCTCACATCCATTTAGTAAGAGACATATGTGATCTCAAATTAAGTCAAACTAACTAGGAATGTTAAACCTAAAACTTCAGTCATGTTACAATAGCATCTAATACTTTCAGTTTTGAACAAAAGCAATGGAAAACTGATTTGTACAAAGTCACAGAAAACATAAGATGAACAAAAGATATTTACATCAGTAGACATAGTTATGAATCTGTTTACCCACATGAAAAAATCATATAAAATAATTTAACATTAATGAACACAAACTCAAATATTGTGAATGACTGAGACATATCAAAGAGGATTGTAATATTTGTAGACATGGAGAGATGGCAGAATTATGGATGTTGTTCTGGGAAATAATTTTTTTTGGTTTGTTTATTTTTTGTTTAATTTTTTTAGTTGTTGAAAAAAATTTCCACCTCCTCCCCGTTTCCCATTTCCCTCCCCCTCCACCCACACATCACCCCCTCCCCCCACTTCCCTCCCCCTCTCCTCCTCTCCCCCCACTCCATTGCCCCTCCCTCTTGAGAATGAAGAGCAGTCCAGAATCCCTGCCCTGAGGGAAGTCCAAGGTCCTCCCACTTCTATCCAGGTCCAGGAAGGTGAGCATCCAAACAGGCTAGGCTCCCACAAAGCCAGTTCATGTATTGGGATCGAAACCTAGTGCCATTGTCCACGGCTTCTCATCAGCCTTCTTTGTCCGCCTGTTCAGAAAGTCCGGATTCATCCCATGCTTATTCAGTCCCCGTTCCGCTGTTCTTGGTGAGCTCCCAATAGATCAGTTCCACTGTCACAGTGGGTGAGTGCACCCCTCGTGGTCCTGACTTCCTAGCTCATGTTCTCCCTCCTTCTGCTCCTCATTTGGATCTTAAGAGCTCAGTCCGGTGCTCCAATTTGGGTCTCTGTCTCTATCTTGATCCATCGCCAGATGAAGGTTCTAAGGTGATATGCAAGATATTCATCAGTATGGATATATGATAGGGTCATTTCAGGTTCCCTCTCCTCAGTTGCCCAAGGTACTAGCTGGGGACATTGCCCTGGACACCTGCGAGCCCCTCTAGAGTCAAGTCGCTTGCCAACCCTAAGGTGGCTCCCTTAATTAAGATATATATTTCTCTGTTCCAGTATCCACCCTTCCTTTATCCCAACCATCCCAATCCCCCAAGCTCCCCCCATCCTCCCCTTCTCACGTTTCTCACCCCAGTTCCCCTTAGCCCCATGCCACCTCACCTCCAAATTCCCAGTTTTTATAGGCTCAATGTCCTTTATTTATGGCTAGAAACCAATTATGAGTGAGTACATCACATGTTCATCTTTTTGGGTCTGGCTTACCTCACTCAGGATAGTGTTTTCTATTTCCATCCATTTGCATGCAAAATTCAAGAAGTCATTGTTTTTTACAGCTGAGTAGTAGTCTAATATGTATATATTCCACACTTTCTTCATCCATTCTTTCATTGAAGGGCATCTGGGTTGTTTCCAGGTTCTGGCTATTACAAATAATGCTGCTAGGAACATAGTTGAACAAATGTTTTTGTAATATGATAGGGCATCTCTTGGGTATATTCCCAAGAGTGGTATTACTGGATCTTGGGGTAGGTTGATCTCGAATTTCCTGAGAAATCGCCACACTGATTTCCAAAGTGGTTGCACAAGTTTGCATTCCCACCAGCAATGGATGAGTGTGCCCTTTACTCCACAATCTCTCCAGCAAAGGCTATCATTGGTGTTTTTGATTTTAGCCATTCTGACAGGTGTAAGATGGTATCTCAAAGTTGTTTTAATTTGCATTTTCCTGATCACCAAGGAGGACGAGCATGACCTTAAGTGTCTTTTAGCCACTTGAATTACTTCTGTTGAGAATTCTCTGTTCAGTTCAGTGCCCCACTTTTTAATTGGGTTAATTAGCATTTTACAGTCTAGTTTCTTGAGTTCTTTATATATTTTGGAGATCAGACATTTGTCTGTTGCAGGGTTGGTGAAGATCTTCTCCCAGTCAGAGAGTTGCCTTTTTGTCTTAGTGACAGTGTCCTTTGCTTTACAGAAGCTTCTCAGTTTCAGGAGGTCCCATTTATTCAATGTTGTCCTTAATGTCTGTACTGCTGGGGATATACATAGGGAGTATATCCTGTGCCCATATGTTGTAGAGTACTTCCCACTTTCTGTTCTATCAGGTTCAGGGTGTTCAGCCTGTTATTGAGGTCTTTAATCCATTTGAACTTGAGTTTTGTGCATGGTGATAGATATGGATCTATTTTCATTCTTTAACAGGTTGACAACCAGTTCTGCCAGCACCATTTGTTGAAGATGCTTTCTTTCTTCCGTTGAATACTTTTAGCTCCTTTATCAAATATCAGGTGTTCATAGGTTTGTGGGTTAATATCTGGGTCTTCTACTCTATTCCATTGATCGACTTCTCTGTTTTTATACCAATACCAAGCTGTTTTTAATACTGAAGCTCTGTAATAGAGTTTGAAGTCAGGGATGGTTATGCCTACAGACGATCCTTTATTGTATAAAATTGTTTTGGCTATCCTGGATTTTTTTTCCATATAAAGTTGATTATTGTCCTCTCAAGATCTGTGAAGAATTTCTATGGGATTTTAGTGGGGATTGCATTGAATCTATAAATTACCCTTGGTAGAATTGCCATTTTTACTATGTTGATCCTCCCAATCCAAGAGCAAGGGAGATCCTTCCATTTTCTGGTATCCTCCTCAATTTGTTTCTTCAAAAACTTAAAGTTCTTGTCAAATAGATCCTTCACTTCCTTGGTTAGAGTTACCCCAAGATATTTTATGCTATTTGTGGCTATGGTGAAAGGTGATGCTTCTCTGATTTCCCTCTCTGCTTCTTTATCCTTTGTTTATAGGAGGGCAACTGATTTTTTGGAATTGGTCTTGTATCCTGCCACATTACTAAAGGTGTTTATCAGCTGTAGGAGTTCTTTGCTGGAGTTTTTTGGGGTCGCTTATTTACACTATCATATCATCTGCAAATAATGAAAGTTTAACTTCTTCCTTTCCAACTCGAATCCCTTTTGTTCCACTTATGTTGTCTTATTGTTATTGCTAGAACTTCAAGAACTATATTGAAGAGGTATGTAGAGAGTGGACAGCCTTGTCGTGTTCCTGATTTTAGTGGGATGGCTTTGAGTTTCTCTCCGTTTAATTTGATGTTAGCTGTCGGCTTGCTGTGAATAGCTTTTATTATATTTATGTATAAGAGACAAAAGTATATGAATAAAAGTAAGTATTCATAACTGAGATAATTTCAACAAGCATGTTTCTGCACAGGAAAAATGTTGTTAGCAAAGTGAAGAATATAAAAAATCTTGGAAAAATATTCTTAATTAATCATTTATTAAAATATAACTATATCCTTTTCCTTCCAAATGAACTAAAAGCACACTTGGTCCTCATTTGAATATGAGAGCACCATCCTCAAAGAGAAGAGAGACTGTAAATATGCTAGGATGTTTTTATCTAATGATCATGGTGCCATCTTTCTCTTGTTTTTTTCTTAAACATTCATGCTGCTATAATAAAAAACATAAGCTATCCTTTGCCTAAAATACAAAAATACTCAGAAATGCCCATGTACTTTCTTCCCATGAAATTTCAGAGACTAAGTAGGGTAATTTGTGTCCCCATAGTTGTCAGTTTACACTTTGTTCATGGGAGATTGTGCCTCATATGATAAAATAACACAAGAAGAACATATAATGTGTTGAGTACACCTGATCTCTTCTCAACATACATGTGGAGAGAATTCAAGAGAATGTGTAAAAAAATTCAGGTCAAACCCTTGAGAGGAGTGCTTAATCTAATCATGTCTGCATAAATTCCTGGGATGAACCTGTATTCTTTATATTTTGTACCCCCTGGTGGCCCTGAGTGTCCTAACAGTGAGGTTTCTGCCTGAGTTAACACTGAAGTTCCATCACTGTGCATATAAAAGAGTAATAAGTGGCTGTGTCCTCAGATCTTAAGCTTTTCATTTGTAGATACAGAGTGTTCTTGGAATTGTCTCTGGAGATGGTAAATTGATCCTTCACGGATGGTGCATATGTTATAGTACTGCTGTCTTTATTAATATCTCCAACCCCTCCAGCCCCTTCCCTGGAGCTTGGCAAACCCAGTTCATCCAGGAATCACTGAAAGTGAATCCAGAGGCTACACAGGATAGTCTCAGGGATCCCCCAGGCTTCACCAGGCCTCCTCCAGACTCCACAAGGTGCATCTCAGACTGGACACCTGCATACACAGAAAATGTTGTTAGTAAATTACAACAGAAGCTCTATCTTTTATATATTTTGTTCATGTGCACTAACACACTCAGTATCACTTCTTCATAAATTACCTTTTAAAAAAGCAACAGGGGAAACCCAAATCAACACCAAATCCATTGTGTGTTTTGTTTTCTGTGCTGATCACTGAATGGGAAGACCTGAACATCCAGGACTGATTCCTTTGTCTGAGCTCCAGGGCCAGTGCTTATCTGATATTCATGAGCAGAGTTGGGCCTTAATTGCATGCCTTCTTCCTATATAACCTCTATTGTTGGAGCTCAGAGATAGTGTGTTCTAATATGTTTGTAAATGTTCTGGGGAAGTCTGGCAGGAAAGATATTGTTAGGAAATTTTTGTATCATACTAAACTTTTTTTTTCTTGGCACACATTATATATCATCTATTTCATTTAATAATGACAAACAAATAATGCATTTTAGGAATAATTTCTGCCCAATTATTCATGTGCTGTATTATAGAGGGCAGTAGATATTGCTTTCTTATATGCTCTGGAGATCTTTCCTTATACTGTGTTGACTTCAACACTGATGCACTTAGCACCAACTGAGTCAGCTACAACCCAAAGTATAGTTACCTCTGGAGTTTGGAAGCTCTTATTTTTGTTTTCAGATCATGTGACATGACTGAATTTAATTGCTCAGCATGTAACCTGCAGAGATTTTGTCCACATTCATATGCACCACGGAGTATAAAATTCTTGTGTTATTTTCCATTTTAGCTCTCTTTTTCTGGAATATCTACCTATCTGTTCACTAGAAACAGGCAGTGACGGATAAGCTGAACTTCAGTGTACCATTCAAGATTTGAACTCTGCATACCCTACACATATGCCTTCACAGGCCTCCCAGGAGGATGACCTCACTCGCAACACCACTCAAAATTACCTTTCTTATTCAATGTGTTTCATTCCGTCTTCGAGATAGTTACTTCTCCTGATATTATATGAAGTAAAAATAATTTGTGGTTTTGAGAAATTTCATTGATCCCACTCTGAGTCCATGTAGAGAACATTGGAGATTTTGGTTGAACTCAGATCACTGTTTAACAGAGACAAAGGGACATCTGTGATATGAGCTGATTACTCTTCAGACACTTTTCCAATATGATTCTTAGGATGTGAATTGCAACTATTGAATAGAAGGGCCCTTGTCATCAGCTTACACAAACTGATAAGTGACTCATGCTCATGTATCCTACCCAGAAACAATAGGAATCAACATTATCTTTAATAACAGTTTTCTCATGACTTGCCTAAAAATTAGTTTTCTTGACATTTGTTTATCATTACCCATCAAGCAGAAATTTACTTCTTAGAAGTATAAACATGAGCATTTCTCATCATTACCTATTGTACTGATCCATAGATCTACACATCACCAAAACTCTGAATTGTAATCACAGTGTTTCACTCCCATCCTAGTGTTGTATATCTCAAATGTATGAACATGGTCTCTTCCAGCATGTTCTCTATCACCATGTGAGTAAAGAATGCATTCCTGTCTTATCATTTCTTATGTCTAAGATACCAAGACACACTGAATATTTTATAACCTTGATTTTCATTGACTACTGAATTAAATAAATATTTATAATAATGGTGGCTTATCTTAGCCACCAATTTGAAACACCTAGATATACATAACTTACATTGAAAAATTGCTTCTATTTGGCTGGTCTACCGCCCTTTAGGCATTTTCTCAAATGGTAATGAAAAGGGATCCACTACACTGTGAGCAGTGCCATCCCTGGGTAGTTAGTTAGGACCTTTATAATAAAGTAATCTGATTAAGGAAATAAGCAGTATTCCTTTTTTGTCTCTGCTTCAGTCCTTATCTTTACATTCTTGTATTGGTTTTACTCAGTGCTGGACTATGATCTGTCAGATGACCTTTTCTTCTCCTAGTTGCTTTTGATTATAGTAGTTATTAAAACAATAGGACCAAACTGGGAAAATAACCAAATAAAATGTTTTCCAAATATTAGGGGCTCCACATGATTTCTCTGTAGACTATAGGAAAGAAGAAAGGTGATTTGGACACTGAAAAATACCCCATCTTCTACTAACGTATTCATAAATTGACAACACAACCTAGAGTCATCTGAGAGGAATTTCAATTTAAGAAACTTCTTCTATAAGATATGTCTATAGGCAAGATTATAGTTCAAATTATTTCTTAATGATTGAGCTGGCAGAACCCATTCAATTGTGCATAGAGCTTCCTAACATATATTTTTCAGGAGTTTCTAAGAAATCAGGCTTATCAAGCCCTGGGAAATAAGAAAGTAAGCAGCACTCCTTTATTGCTTCTGCTTTAGTTCTCACCATGATTTTCTGACTTTATTTCACTCAGGGATGGAGTAAAATGAGAAAGCTAGTATTTGAAATGAATATTTTTCTTCCCAAGTTTGTTTTAGTCATCATATTTTCCCATAGCAATAAAATTGTAAGTGTACCCCTCCCTTTGAGTATTGGTATCTGATAATCAGGTTTCACTTGTACTGGATGAGTCCTAATGTCTCTTCAGTTCATTCTAAAAAAAAGATAAGAGATGCTCTTGTATGGGATTTTGTTGTATTCAATGACAACTGTCAAACCATAGTAGAAAGTGATTGTTCCCTAGTCTTGGATGCAAGACCCAGTGAGATCATAAGCTTCTGACAGGATCCTTTTCCTGGACAGTGACTTTCTTGGACCAACCTGAAGAACAATGCAGACATTCAGCAGGGCATATCAGTAGGAATTTTCAGAGATCAATAACCGTGATACCTGTCACATGTGGTAAAATAGCCCAAACTTATGATGAATTTTTAAGCTCTGAAAGCCCAGCGACTCTTGTGATCATTTGGACAATGTTTATATCGAGTTTAGTCCAGGGTCTATTTCTAGATATATCTTCATCTCTGAATTGTTCTGTGCCTCATCTGTGAAGTATGATTCAACTTGGAACCTAGTGTTATTTGTTATTCTTGACATCTACAATATTGAAAATTGTAGGTAAGTGTCAGAAAATTGGATCTACTTTCTCACAAGGAATATGATATTCCTGGACAAGCATGAACTTAATCTTCAACAAAGCAGAAATCATCTACACTGAGCCTAAACCTTCCAATAGGCATTTCCATGACCTCCTACACTAGCTGAATCTGCCTCTGCCCCCTATATATGCTAGGATGTTTGTCTGCTATTATAAGAAGACCTATAAATAAGATTCTAGGATTCTGATAACAAAATGGGAGTTTAGTGTGTAAATTTGTAATAAAATATGTACATTTAATATAAGAATAAATGAAAAATATCATCTACCATGAGCAAGTAGGACTCATGGTATTGGCATAAACCTGGCATGTTGATCAACGGGAAAGAAATTGAAGTACTTACATAAGTTCAAACATCTATGGACACTTGATTTTTTTTAGAAAGAAGTCAAAAGTCCAACTAAAATAAAAGGACAAATAAAGCTGGCCAAATTGTTTGGATGCATATAGAAGAATATAAATATATATATATTACATATAGATAGGTAGATAGATAGATAGATAGATGATAGATAGATAGATAGATAGATAGATAGATAGATAGATAGATAGAT
>JABTXL010009188.1:814920-836983 GCA_025134845.1 Neodon shergylaensis
GATAGATAGATAGATAGATAGATAGATAGATAGATAGATAGATAGATAGATAGATAGATTCATGTATGACACTGCACGGAGCTCAACTGAAAATGGATTAAACATCTAAACATAAGATAATGCAAACTGAATCTGACAGAAAAGAAAGTGAGCAATTATTTATTTTGGAATTACTGACAAAAGAAAAGACTTTCTATAAAAAACATCAATATCATAGATGGTAAAAATACCAATAAAGGAAAGGGAAAATCTTCTGTTTGTTAAAGGATACTATCATTTAGTAAAAAGATCAGGCTACAAAATGGAAAATAATTTTTACCAACTTCTCATCTATTATGGGAATAATTTATAGAATATCTAAAGAACACACAAGAACAGAATATCAAGAACACAAACAAATCAATTAAAATGACATAGACTCAAAGAGAGAAGTGTCAAAAAGGTTGACAAGGATGAAAAGAAATATTCAAAATTCACCACTATGAAGGAAAGGCAAGTCAAAGCTGCTTTGAGAATTAAATATACACTATTCAGAATGTGCTAGGACAAAAAAACAAATGACAGCTCATTATTGCATCAAGCAGAGTAAGGAACACTTATTTATTATAGGTGAGAATACAAATTTGTACAGCCATCACAGAAATCATAGTAGAGGTTCCTCAGGAGTACAAGGAGAGTTATCTGAAGTTTCAGCTTATTCATATATCTAGAATATTTTGCAACCTAAGGTGAAGAAATTTGCCCAAACATATTTATTTCTGCCTAGGTGTTCGTCAGGAAATGAATTGATAAAGAAAATATGGTTCATTAACACAAAGTATTATTATTCAGATGTTTAAATTTCAAAGTCATGAAATTTGAAGACAGAGGACTGGATCTAGGGAAAAAGTGATACTGAGTGAGGTAACCCAGACACAAAAGGCAAACATGGTATAAATGCACTTACATGAGGATGGTTGCTCTTGAAGTTTAGGTAAGTATGTTTTACTCCACATAACTACATATGTCAGGTTTAAAATATGGGACTAGGCAGTAAGTTAAATCTATCCAGGAAGCTGAAATGGAATGCATAGTTATAGGCTGGGATGGTGTGCAATGGAATAGGATCAAAGATAAGAGGGTTAGAAGAGAGGAGAATCAAGGGTTTATGGCGAGGGAAAAGTAAAACTAAAGGCCAATTGGAGGTTCATATGGAAAACCTTGAAATAGAAGCTGTCTAAATCGCATACATATATGAAGGGAGTCTAAATAGAATTCCATAAAACAGGGTAGATGAAGATGTAGCTGGACATCTCTCCTAATAAAATGAGGCCTCCAAGTCTAGGAATAGGTTATATCTAATTAAATTACTGGCCAAGCAAGTCCCATGCAGTACCCAAACAATCCAGTCTACTGCTATGTATATATCACTTTGTGTTCACATTTGGTAAGGTAATATCAATGAAAACAATACTTATGCAAATCATTAAAAATGGATAACTTGAGTTGTTGCCTACCTAGAGTCTTCACCCCTAGTGATTAGTAGTCACAGGTACTAGAAGATATTGTACATGCTACCAGAGTAGAAAAATAAATTCCCATCCAACTATGACCATATCATATACCTGCCTGTATTATATGTTACAATAATACTGGCACAAAACTACTGGCAATAATCAACCAATGTCTGATTGCCTTTAAGGATCACCCTTTGAGATGAAAAACATCTATGAAGCCGGGCAATGGTGGCGCACGCCTTTAATCCCAGCACTCGGGAGGCAGAGGCAGGCGGATCTCTGTGAGTTCGAGACCAGCCTGGTCTACAGAGCTAGTTCCAGGACAGGCTCCAAAGCCACAGAGAAACTCTGTCTTGAAAAAAAAATAAAAAATAAAATAAATAAATAAAAATTAAAAAAAATCTATGATACTGCTCTTATGGCCTAGACCATAAGAAGAGATAGATCAGTGACCTATGGCAAAGTCAAATACTAGTATCTTTCTAACATAACATAGAAAAAATTAACTCCTAATGACATTCTACAATATTCATAGATCAGTGGTTAGCTCAGCCATCATCAGACATATTTTCTCCTTCATAAGATAATTATAAATACAGAAACCCATTGCCAGACAATATGCAGAGAGTGAGACACAATGAAAGAGTCAATCCTAAATGAGAACTCTGTAGAACAAGTACAGATAGAATGTAATTGTATAAATTTGTAATTCATCTATTTATTTATTTATTTATTTATTTATTTATTTATTTATTTATTTATTTTTGAGACAGGGTTGTGCTATAGTTTCACAGTCTGTCCTGGAACTAGCTCTGGTAGACCAGGCTGGTCTTGAATTCACAGAGTTCTACATGCCTCTGCCTCCTGAGTAAGAATGTAAGAGTCTAAAGAGGTATAAGAAAATAGGGATATCTGGCTGCCTGGAGAGCCACCCAGTATTCTTCTGTAACTTTGAGGCATTCAGGTTTGACCTACAGGCCAATACATCTGACAAACATTTTTGAAAAGCAGAGAATTTTGAAGAACTCTCCTACCTTGTCTTGGTAAAGTTTAGTTGTCACTTTCTTTAACATCCTGTTGATCCAGTTTAAATCATATAATGCCAACAATTGAGGCAAGGGCATTTCTATGCTAAAATGGTTTGCTTTTGACATAAAGAAACCACAGTCCATATGGAGTTACTTCGATGCCTATTATATTTTTTAAAATAAATTGGTGATGCTAGAAGCAGTTGTGTCTCACTGTCATAGAAACCCTTGTGCTGTTTATTAAGACATTTCAAATGCCATATTCTATTGGTCTTTGAAGTGTTTAAAAACTATACATCTATTTAAAATTAAAGACATACATAATATGACTACAAATTTGTAGATTTCAGGTTACTATTAACCTACATTTTAATTATTTGTTATATTTTTAATAAGTTGTATAAGTATAATATCCTAAACAAGAGTGGAAACTTGTATACAGAATAACAATTCAATTTAAATTTAAATTTGTATAATAAACAAAATCATGCCAATGTAAAATACTTTGAGATTAATAGTTGTTTTTTGAATTAAATTATATTCAAAATTATACTCTTCTTCATTAGTTATGTGTTATGTCCTCTTTTTTCCTTTAGAAAAATATATTTAAATTTCATTTCTTTCTCTACCTTTCTTTCACTCTGACTAATAACAACTTCCTGCAAACCCTACTTAAATATCTCCTTTAACAATTTTTTTTTGGAAAAGTGGGCATCACTATCTAGATTACTTCCTCTTGTCTGGGTTGACTTGAATATTTTGGGGAATTTTGAGAAAAGCAAGGTTAATTTTTAAAAGTTGGCTGGAGTAGTTTGTGAGGACTGACCATCTCAGTCTACATCCTTGAAGCAGTTTAGGTTGTAGACTTTTGAGAAGATTGAAATGGAGATATTTTGAGATACTGGATCACCTGGGCAGTCTATTTCAATTGGTTCTGGTTCATTTGTTCTGAAAATAAATAAACTTTAATGATAATATTCAAGTATAGACTGTGTGTTGTACATAAACTTTTAATGATAATATTCAAGTATAGACTGTGTGTTGTACATAAATTAACCAAAGATGATTTTTTGAGAAGGTAAAATATACATTCCATTTTTTTTATTTTTATTTTTTAGATTTATTTCTTTCTGTCTGTAGCCAGGATTTTTAGGTTTGGTTTTCCATTAGGTCCATAGTGTATCTTTGGTTCTTGGTCACTCAGGCAGTGCCAAGTGTGTTCCATCTCATAGAGTAGACATTAAATTAGATAGTGGTTATCTACTTAAGGAACTTTTGTGTCAGTATTGCAGCACAGTATTATGCAGAGGAGTCACTCTTGTAGATCAAAGTATTTATAACTGAGTTGGTGTTTGACTTTCTCTTCTGGTATTATAGAGAGTAACTTACAGTGCCATGACTGCTAGTCTCAATGCTTGAGACTTGTAATTAGGCACCAGCTGGATATTTTCATATTCAATTAGATATGTAAGATTTAACTTCAAAATAGAAACTTCCTATCAATTTTTTGGTAGCAACCACTAGCATTCCATGCCTGGCATTATGAATCTAGTCCAAATTCTATTGCTAGAGGTATTAAGCCATATAATATAAGGTACTACTTAGATTCTGCTAAATGGACAAGTGTCCAAATTCCTTTGGGAACAATTGTGTTTGTGTCTCATTTTCAGTTAAAGAAGCTTATCTTTATTTTACCTCAATTGTTCCTCTCCCTCCTAATGATGCTTGCATTTAATACAGTTCCTCCTTTTCTTTTTCGAGACATGGTTTCTCTGTAGTTGTGTAGTTGTCGATCCACCGCCAATGTAAAAGACAGGCTGCAGAAACAATACTTAGCCGGTAAGCCACTGCCATGTGGCAATACACAGATTAATAGAAATGGGTTAAACAAAAATTTAAGAGTTAGTCAATAAGAAGTTAGAACTAATGGGCCAAGCAGTGTTTAAATGAATATAGTTTCTGTGTGATTATTTTGGTTCTGAATGGCCAGGATAAACATGTAGCCCTCTCCTTTCAACAAACCTACCTTGATTGTTTTTATTGTACTTTTACACTGAGCTTAATATTAGTGCATGGTAATTAAAAGCCATTTTTTAATGATATTCTGTATTCCAGACACCATGTTTCTTACATAAATATGAGATTATAACCTAACCAAATACCTTTATTATATTCCTGGAAATTGACATCAGTAAAACTGTAAACCTCCCCTGATCTCTGTCTTTTTGAATCTCTCCCTCCTTCCTAATTTCTCTCTCTCTCCCTCTCTCTCTCTCTCTCTCTCTCTCTCTCTCACACACACACACACACACACACTCATATATATATCCATGTGTGTGTGTGTGTGTATTCACATTTTTTAGTCTGTTGTTGACCAATAGTATCAAGAACTCAGAGCGACAAACAGAAAGCCTTAGCTCAATTTTAGTGGAATTATTTTCATGTTTCCTGAGGAAAAGATTATTTCTATTGAAAGCAAGACTTGTTGAGCTGCAGAGAACTGAAAGAGGAAGCAAATCATTGGCTGGCGGGACCCTCAGGTGATTGTGAGTGGCAGAATTTCAGCTTCTGCTCTTAATTTCTAGATAGCAAATGCTGGCTATTGGAGTGAGATTACCATATGTTATATTCTGGTTCGGAGCATATGTAGCATTTTCAAGATCTTTGTTCCAATTCTATAAGTTACTATCACTTCATATGAGTGTCATATATCAATCTGTTGATTTCATTGTTTAAGCAATAAAGAAACTGCTTGGCCCTGATGGGTTAAAACATAGGTGGGAGGAGTAAACAGAACAGAATGCTGGGAGGAAGAGGAAGTGAGCTCAGAGAAGCCATGCTCCGCTCTCCCTGGCAGATGGGATAGCTCTGCTCTCTGAGGCAGACGCGCAATGAACTCCAACCCAGGATGGACGTAGGCTAGAATCTTCCTGGTAAGCGCACCTCATGGTGCTACATAGATTATAAGAAATGGGTTAAGAGGTTGAAACTAATGGGCCAAGCAGTGTTTAAATGAATACAGTTTGTATGTTGTTATTTCGAGGCATAAGCTAGCAGGTGGCTGAGTTGCTGGGGACACAGCCCCGCCACTCTTATTACAACACATATGCACCATAATGTATCTATAAATGATGAACCACTTATGTCTCTTTATAGACCTTGTGCGCTTAGTGACTCTGAAGACATAGATATAGATAGAAATAGAAATAGATATATTTACCACTGTATATATATATATGTGTGTGTATATATATGTATATATATATAATATATATATATATATATTTATCACTATAGACTTACATTCTTTTCATATTTATGAGGCACGACCTTTCTTAGATAAGAACCTAGTCCAGGTGGAGAAAACCTGGGTTAGGCAACAGGATACTGAAGTGCAAATCCTCATTTTTCTGAGAAAATATTCTTTCCTGGTACCTGTCCAGACACTGTGGATATAACATTAAGGCCCAATCTCTAGATTTAAAGTTAGAATCCCAACACGAGACATTTTTCCTACTTTGTAATAAAATTAAATTATAGTTTTGATGAGCATAGATGTGACTGGAAATTTCAAATCTCCTACATTGGGTGAATTTGCATTCTTTTTAAAATACGAGCTATTAATATTTGACTTGGGATGTCTTTATGTATATGTGCTGTTTTTGTTGGATAATGAATAAAGCTCCTTGAGCCTATGGCAGGCAGCATATAGCCAGGCTGGAAGAGACATAGAGAGAGAGTAGGAAAAGTCAGGGAGAAACCATGTAGATGCCAAAAGGAGGCAAATGCCATGTAGCTACAAAGAAGAAAGAGGTAACAAGCCATGAGCCTTACAGTAAAATATAAAATAATAGAAATGGGTTAGCTTAAGATATAAGACTTAAAAAGAAAGACACCTAAACTATTGAACAAAAAGTATTATAATTAATATAGATTCTAAGTGAGTGTTTGAATCTGAGCAGTGAGGAAATGACCGAGTGGTCTCTGCTTTCAAATATTTCTTTTTCTCCTTCTTCTACTCCTATTATTCTTAGGTTTGATCTTTTTATTGTGTCCCAGATTTCCTGAATGTTTTGTGATGAGAGTTTGTTGGACTTGCTGTTTTCTTTGATCAGTGTGTTTATTTTCTCTATGGTATCTTCAGAATCTGAGATTCTTTCTTCTATCTCTTGTATTCTGTTGGTTATGCTTGTTTCTGTAGTCTCTGTGTGTTTACTTAAATTTTCCATGTCCAGCTGAACCTCTGTTTGTATTTTCTTCTTTGCCTCCATTTCAGTTTTCAAGTCTTGAACTGTTTCCATTATCTGTTTGATTGTTTTTCCTTGGTTTTCTAGGGTATCATTCACTGATTTATTCAATTCTTCAAACTTTCTGTTATATTTCTCATCCATTTCTATAAGGGCATTCTTTACATGCTGTTTAAGTGCGTCAATCACTTTCATAAAGTCAATTTTTTCTACTTCTTCTTGATAAAGGTGTTCATGTCCTCCTGTTGTGAGGTCACTGGTTTCTGGTGGTTTCATTTTGCTTTTCAGATTGTTGGGTGAATTCTTGCATTGGCGCCTGCCCATCTCTTCCTCCGAATGCTCCCCTATGGATCTTCTTTAACAGGATCAGGTCTTCTTGCCTACTGATGTACCTTCCCAGTGATGGCTCTCCCCAGTGATAGCTCTCCTGGTGCCGAGATCAGATCTCCGTGCCCAATGATGGCTCTCCCCAATGCTGGCTCTCCTGGCACCAAGATCAGGTCTCCATGCCCAGTGCTGGCTCTCCTGGCGCCGAGATCAGGTCTCCGTGCTGGTTGGGTAGCTTGTAAACAAAGAGCCTACCTTGCTTGGTGCAGGCAGGCTATGGAAACAAAGGAACTCCCACCCACCTGGGTTCCCTGAGGATTCGGACCCAACGCCCAGACAGGCTGAGCTGGGTGATGTTATGTGCCCACAGAGGGCAGAGGGGCCGAAGAAAGGAGGGTTCTGAATGCAAGCTGGGTGGGATAGGAAGAAAGAGGCAGTATGCAGGGAGTAGAGGCCCTGCAGAGAGCCCAGAAAGGATAGGGGTTGAGGAACTTCCAAGTTCCCTGTCCTGAGCTGATGCCACGGTGTCAGCAACTCACCCCGTGCTGGCTCTCCTAGCGCCGAGATCAGGTCTCCGTGCTGGTTGGGTAGCTCGTAAACAAAGCGCCTACCTTGCTTGACTGTGCAGCTGGACTGTGACTGAAAAAGCATGGGATAAAACCGGACTCTCTGAACATGGCGGACAATGAGGGCTGATGAGAAGCCAAGGACAATGGCATGGGGTTTTGTTTCTCCTTCGTGTTCTGGCCTTGTGGGAGCCTAGCCAGTTTGGATGTTCACCTTCCTAGACCTGGATGGAGGGAGAAGACCCTGGACTTTCCACAGAGCAGGGAACCCTGACTGATCTTCATACTGGAGAGGGAGGGAGAGAGGAGTGGGGGGAGGGAGAGAGGGACAGGAGCAGGGGGAGGGAAATGGGAGGCTGGGAGGAAGCAGGGATTTTTCTTTCAATAAATAAAAAAAAGAATTTAAGTAAAAAAAAAGAGACAAAGTTGAGTTTTGTATGAATGCAACTGTCTTATGTATGGACTCTGAATTTTAGAATAGTCATGTACAACAAAGTAATATTTATACAAATTTAGCATTTATAGCATTGGTGCACAGCAGGCAGAACAAAACCAGTCTCCATCTAAGAAGTTACTTGACACAATTTAAACAAAGTGTTCCTTCTCAACAATCTCTTGTATGGATTTTCAGTGGGATACTTTTATGAAAAAAAGTCATAAAAAATATTTTGAGCATGTTTTTCTGCTTTCCAAACTCATCCCAGATTCTCACCTACATCACTTCCTACTCAACTTCATGTTCCCCCACAAAACAGAAAAATAAACACCTTTAATTGTGGTGTTTAATTATCTATCTCTCCTGATAATACAGAGTATCTTCCACTATTATATTCACTAGTCATTTGGGGTGATGCTTCTAGTTTAGCACCTGCTTAACTTCTACATGTAAGCATCTCAATAAGCTGTGTAAGTGTTTTTTCAGCAACAGGCCCTTGCCATCAGTTTATGGAGAATATCCAATAGCCTGAGCAATAGACTGTTACGTTTATGGGTGTTCCATGATTTGGGCAATGAGTCAGTAAAACATAACAAATTTCTGGCTTAGAGTCTTTAATTGGTGTAAATTAGGACACATTTTACCCAGAGAGAATTTTGAAATTCATAAGTCTGGGGAAAACTTATATATAAAATATTGCTCATGGTTATTTTATGTAACTTGAAAAAGATAGGGCTATATTAAATTGTGACAAAAGGTTTCACAGCCAATTTACTGCATCTGTTTCTACTATTGGGGTGTGGTGAAAGAACAGGAATGCAAGGGATAAAGGAAAATCAAAAATGTCAGTAATACCAAGTGATTAACAAACCAGAATTATTTTTTAAATTGTTTAACTTAAATAAAGGAGAATCACAACAAGTCTTTATGGTCATGATAATGGCAAGAATAATGAAAACTTTTTCTGTTCATTGTCATAATGCCAAACAACCACATTTTTATGTGTTCTATGTTATTCGATCTTTAATTTTTGACTTGGGACATTTTAATTTGTGACAAAATGGCTGGCACATAAAAACAAACAAAAATTGCTAATAATGATACAATAATACTGACATTAATGATAGTGTGCTTTGCATGACATTTTATTACAAATATATGTTCTCTCTTTCTTAAAACTCTGTATTAATTCTTTGAGGATTTCACACTATGCATCCCAATCTCTCTCATTTCCCATACTCCAACTTCTGCCCTCTGTCCTTGCAACCTCCCTCAAAAAACAAAATTTAACTGTAAAACCAAATAAACCCAAAATGACAGAAGCTAAAACAACAAACTAAGAAAATTTTCATCATGGAAACTGTAGTGTGATCTAGTGAGTCACACAGTATACTCTTTAATCCATGTATATTTATTTACTCATAAGTGGTTGCCACTGCCACAAAATATGCAGTCTTTTTCCAAGAAATGTACACTACATGACAGACTACTATCTTTAACTTTTCATGTTCATGCACAATTTGTATTTGCATGTGTTTGTATTTATAAATCATCCAAGTAAAATTACTCCATTCCCATTTTTATATAAAAAAGAAATGACTGATCAGACCACATCTCCAGGAAAAATAAAACTGTCAAATGAATGAATATATTATTATCAAACTATTGATGAGGTGGTATTTTTATCCCTATCTATTTAAATGTAGATAAATTCTGACCATGTATCAAGCTTCATTAAACTTGTTTCTTGTATTCTCTAAAAAAAATATTTCTTATTTCAGCAGGTTGTAGGTATGCATTTCTTGTTTGTTTGCTTTTTATAATTCTGTTCTGTTTTTTTTTTTCTTCGAGACAGGGCTTCTCTGTGGCTTTGGAGCCTGTCCTGGAACTAGCTCTGTAGACCAGGCTGGTCTCGAACTCACAGAGATCAATTCTGTTCTGTTTTATTTATTTGTTCTCTACAGAGAGAAAGAAAGGTTATGGAACTGAATTGTAGAGAGATGGGGGTAGAAAGGATGAAGGAGTAGCTGGACAGTGAAACAATGATCAGAATATGTTGTGTCATATTTTTTCAAAAAAATTAAAATAAATAAATAAACCTTAATGAAATAAGCGAGAAAATTAAAATCTGTGCAGTTGGTAGATCTTGATTTATACTGAAGTTTTGTGGATTTTTGTTTGTTTAGCTTGTAATAAAGAAAACATATACCTTTATTATACTGCAATAAAATAGTTGTAGTCATGGCAATGATAGGTAACCAAAGTTTGGTTTGAAAAAAATCCCTTTTCTGTAATACTGGAAACTAAAACCATTTCTGCTGTTGGATGTCTCTTTCTATGTTGCGAGTATGTTTTATTACCATTGGTTAATAAAGAATCTGATTTGTCTAATACCCAGGCAGATCAGAGACAGGCAGGAAATCCATGCAGAGCCATAGGGAAAAAGAAAGCAAAAAGGGGGAGATGTTAGTAGCCACAAGAGAAGCAAGATGGCAGGTAACAAGCCATGAACATTGTGGTAAGTTATAGAATAATAGAATTGGGTTTATATAAGTTGTAAGTATGAGTTAATAATAAACCTCAGCTAATACGCTAAACAAGTAGTAGTCAGGAGAGAAACCTGTTCAGAGGGACCAGACAGAACAGAGAAGAGTTTTCAGCTACATTTGTTGCCCAAACTACATGGGACTCTTGATTTTCTGCATAAGACCTGAGAAAGCTTTAAAAACTTTTCTGCTCAGAAAATGAATACAGGTATACAATAAAGAGAGATTTCCAAAATCCTACTTACTAATGTTTCTTTTCATTTAAAGGGTGCTGGTTAAAAATGATTAATGGTCATAATTATTCTCTTTCTAAAGAAAAATGGGTGATATATATATATAGTTGTGATATATATAGTATATATATAACATTGTGATATATATAGCATATATATAACATTGTGATATATAGCATATATATGTGTGTGTTGTGTTATTTATATGTAACATTGCTACTTATTTTGGTTTATTGATAAAAATTTAAGGTCAATTTTGTTATGTGTTATGCATATATTTCTACTCTTGCTTAACATTAACTATATTTATGCAGCTCATTGGAAAGTGTAATATATAGTAATGAAATAAAAATTAATAATCATCTATAATTACCAAACTTATGTTCATGTTTGGTTTTCTAGATATACAAAGTTACATTTCAGATAGATAGGTATTCTTCAAACACTCAAAGACCTACAGAATACAGAATTTTAAATGTTTTAAAAACTTTAAGTTTTTTTTAAGTTTCTTAGAGAGAAACTTCTGCTCCTGGCAGCAACAATTATTTCAAGAGGATACGGACATTGAAGAAACGTCTTATGGAGTTTACCTTCAATTTGTCAAGGTTAGCCATTTATGCAAGAAACTGCTTTTGCCTGGGTTGTTTGACAATATATGTATTAACTTAACATAGAGGACCCACAGGAAAAATGACTAGTGAAGTTGCCAAAACAAGATGGAGCAGTCCATCAGGATTCCTGCTTCATGCAAGATTCTGCCAGACATTCTGCAGGACACAGAAGAAAACAACTGTTGAAATTTGCCAAAATAGTCAGGAGAGTCCTTCAGATTTCCTGATACACTGAGAAATCTGTAGGTGTCCATGTGTGACTCAGGTCCCATCTGGAGTCCATTCTAACTTATAAGTCATTTGAGTTCAAGTTGCCTGCTCTGTTTTTTCCAATAAACTTGAGGGCTGTGGGAGACTTCTTATTATGATCTTGAGAAAAGAATACTCTATCTAGGAGAAAGTACACTGCTGACGACAAACCTCAGGAACATCAAGATAAAAAATGAGGTTGCTACAGAGCAGCATGCACACATTGAAGAGGAGGCTGCTCACTCGAGGACAAGAATGATCTTGTGGTTAAATACTGAATGACCTCTGTGTTGTGCTTTGTTCTGCTTTTGTGTATAAACAAGGTCTGAAATATACCCTAGGCTGGTTGGCTGTTTGGGCACAAATAAACAAACTTCTCAATTCTATCCTCTATTTTCTGTCTCTATTTCTTTCATCTGACAATTCCTCAGCCTTAAGGACCTCCAATCCAGGAAGCCTAGCTGACTTTGTAGGAGCATGCTCCTACAGATGGTGCCCAGTAAAGGGGCCCCTAGGTGGTGCAATATTTATAAGGCCACAGCATGTTAAATGAGTGCTTGAAAAAGTAGACGTTCCACACATCAATTTTTGGAATATTAAGAGCAGTTGTGTGGTATAAATAAAAATAAATAGCAGTTATGTGCTGTAAATTAAAATGTTAGCTGCACAATGAGAAAAGACAAGTAAGAAGTAGCTCGAAAATAAGTGTAAAATAAATAAGAAGTAGCTTGCGTGAGAAGTAACTTAAATATAAGTGTAAAATGTAATTATGTGACAAGGAAACAGCAAACAGTTTTTTGTGCATTTACTTAGAGATATTTTAAAGGTCAGGTATACTAAGGATGATGGGGATCAGAAAATATAGGTTACCCTTGATTAGACAATGAGGATTCCTTAGCAGAAGTCTCTCTCTCACATCTCTGCTTTTTTATTTCTTGGAAATTTCTTTCCTCAATGTAGGGATTTCCCTCATGCTCAGATAACACATACTCATTTTAACAAATTAAAGGACAATAGATCTTTTAATTCCCAGAATCAGTCAACCCTGGAGAATTCTTGTGATTTTTTTCCCACTCCTACCATATAGTATTCCCTGAATCAATTAAGTTCCAAGGGGGTTGCTATTTTCATATGCTATGTCATTTTCATAGCTCTGCTCTTCTAAGAGGCAAGATATGATTTATGACTATCATACTACAGATTGTAATGTTTACCAGACAATTATAAAATCACATATCACACCACAAACCAATCATTGGCTTCTCTCTAACCTCATATTACCTTCTTCCACAGCTGGGATATTAAGAATGCTTCTTTCCAATAATTATTCCCTTCACTACTGTAAACATATTCATCTTCTACCTACAGAAAGCCACACTGAAACTGTTACAGCCAATTCCAAACCAGGGATCTCTGGATGTGGTTCTTCACAGTCTGTGATTATTATATTCATGTTTTATTGTCTCTCTTGAGCAGTAACATATGCCTGCAACTTCAATGTTCACATAACTCAGCTGCAGGAAAAATGGCTCTTGTTTTTTGTTGTTGTTCTTAAGACAGTGAAAATGTGTCAGAGACCGACTTTAAGTTGTGCTTCTATTGTTATTCATATTCCTCACAATACAAGGGTTTTCCATAGTGGCAGATGGATCCAGATTCAGTATTACCCTCTATAGGTTCAATACAGAAAATCACAACATGTCAAATTATTGTACCTAGGAAAAAAATAAGCATCTTGTTTCTGCTAGACATATCATGTTTTGCACGGAATCATGGAGTTGACCTGGTCTACCTTCATTGAAAGGCATGTGTCAGAGATTTTCAGGTTTAAGGTCCTTAGTACCTGGTAAAGTGTGTGTTTAAGATCCTGAGAAATTTAAGCATTCCTTAAGCGTGAAACTTTTAAACCACTTCTGATTCTCTGTGTTTTCTAGAACTCTTTTTTTTAATTAATTTATTTATTTTTTTTATTAAAGAATTCTGTCTCTTCCCCACTGCTGCCCTCCCCTTCCCTCCCCCTCCCCCAATCAAGCCCCCATCCCTAAAAGCATGTAGAAGTTTTACAAGGCAACTGATATTAGACAATAATCTTTCACACTTCATGTAACTTGAAAATGTCATTATATTCTAGAAAATACCTTTGTATTGATACTGATAATAAACAAGACAATAAACATGTCACAGTATCTGTGATTCTGTGGCCTGTCCTTCTTGGCCTGCTTAAGATTCAGTTCTCACTGACCATAATCAGGCAATCTGGGCTTCTTAAGTAAATGTTAGCACTTACAAAGTTTGTATAAAGTGGACTCATATCTGTGTTAAATGTTTTTACTCAAATCCAAGGTAAACAAGCTCATTTCTCATTCATTAAATATTACTAATATTTTATATTTTTTCTTCAATATACCATAGGGCTACTCAGAAGTTAATCAAAAAAATTCTCATGTCCAGAGAACAATCAACCTATGGGTTCCCTGTGTTCATCATATGTTGCTGACACCCCTGTGAGCTGACCCTCAGCCTGGTGTTAGATAATAGTCAGTAGATTTCTTAGCTTTATCTCTACACTGTACTATTTAATGAGTTGTGTTTGTCATGATATCTCTAATGTAACACTCTATATGACATTTGTTCTCCACTATTTCTTCTCACATAGCTGAGGTCACTATAATAGTATTCAGAGAAGGCTCAGGATTAGACCAGTGGATTATCTTTTTTCTTTTACAGATGCTGAAATTAATGATCATTAACACTGAATCTACACAAACCATCAATTTTCCCAGTAATGCTTCTTTAACTCACATATAAAATATTCCAACTTTCCTACCTTCAGCAGCAACAGAGATATCTATCACAGTAAACGATCAGGCAATGCTATCAAAAAACACAAGCAGAAAGCTGAAAATTGTGATAAGGAACTATGTTGTCAATAGGAAAAGAGTTAGAACACAGAGTTTAGATGACATCAGTTGGTATGGGTAAAAATGTCACTCAGATAATTCCACAAGACAAAAGTACACAAAATACCTCCAAGGAATCCTTACATGGGCCATTGAGGAAGAACGCAATCTTTACAAAAATGCAAATCTCAAACATTGACTGTGTGAAACATGATAGCAGCATCAACCCTATTAGAGACATTCCTACATTGGAAGCCTGAAACATAGACAACTTGTTTTCCAATCTATCTGTGAAAAATAACATTGATTCATGGAAGATCTGGATTCTCCTCCACGTGTGAGAAAATAATGAGCACGGTTTTCCGATGATTTAAAATTCCATGATATTTACAACTGAGGTAATAACTATCACCAACTCTTATACAAATAATATTTGAAATTGTTTATTCCATCCAGAAGAAGGTGATATTTTAGATGTTCCATAGGGAATATTTGCATACTTATCACAAAGTAAATTATTAGGAACTGTTATGCAATATGACATAGCAAAGGGTCTCTAGAGGATTGCTTGAGCAGGAAGCAGAAACCACATGTTCTAACATATTAACAGTCATAAGCTTGTTTGTGAAGAAGTATATCTGAGCAGACTGATATTTCTTAATTGTCTGTTGGTCTTGAGCACAGAGAGTTTTGTATCTGAGTTCAAACCGAAGTTTTCTTCCCATGTTTTTGGCAAAGTAAATCATGGCAGGTGGTTCAGATTTTAACTATTTGCTCTTTGATATAACCCTGTTAATAATGGCTCTGGAAATAATGTTTCAATTAGAATATGTGTCTCCAAAAATCAATGCTATGATAATAGAATATTCTAATCCCATGGTCCTTGACTTGTCAGGATAGATGTCCATGTATTTCTTCATTTCTGGAAGTCTCATATTCCAGTCCTTATTTCTTTACTCCTGATCTTTGGGATATAGGTAACTATGGTTGAAACTTTTCTTAGCAATGGAAAGGCCTCTGTCAACTGCAGAGTCTAAGGGATTCCAAACAAATACATACTGCACCACCGTGTTTGTGATATTATGTGAGACTTTCAGAGATTCTGTCCAGACATTATGCATCACCTTTGGTTTATATCAAATTTCTTAATGATCAGATAGAATTTTGCAAAGATATCACCAAATCAAATGTCACTCTTGCTAACTGAATTAGGGCACCACAGTGTGAGACCACTTACTATACTCAGTTTACTTTGATTATGTGGTTAAGGCACTATGTTTAAGGATATGCACTTGGGTTAGATTTCTTTTCCTGTGACCTTCTATAGGAGGAGATCACAAAATACAGGCAAAAATGAAAGGTGTATGTTCAAGTGTACTTGCACACAAAATTTTCAGTTCTCTTCTAGGTCAGAGGTGAATTTTGCTCTAACACATTTAAAAATACTATTTAACAATGTGAACATGCATATTTATTCAATATGATGTTTTTAATTCTAATCACAAACGATGTATTTTCTTGCACAAAATATTCAGTCTTTTTGAGGCAGTAACCACTGACATCAGTTTTTAGACACTCGGCTATATGCACTTGATTCCAGGAACCACCTTGTTTTTGTCTTGGCTGCAGTAATGTGTAGATATTATATCATTCTATGTCTCATTCATTAGGCTTCACAGCAATTGCTTTGTGTAAATAGTTCAGGGTGTATTCCAAAATATAGACATTTATGAAGGGGGCAGGTATGGACAATAAAAAGTTGAATAAATTTTTATAGTGATAACTACGGCAATGCTGAGGTCAACTGATTTCTAAAATGCTGTTTATATTTAAAAAAAAAAAAACTATTCCTAAGATGAGAACGAACACTCGGCTGTCATTGATGAGGTCCACAATAAAAAGAACAACATATATTATCATCTTGACAGGCATGGAAAGAAATAAACAAATGTAACTTTACAAAAACACACTATTTCAGGATCAGAGAGAGGAAAGCCTCTCTGCCTTTAGGTAGTCAGAAGCAAAGTGAGAAATATCCAGGATTTTTTTATTTTTCTGCTCTGAGATTGTGTTCCTGGGTTTTGTTAGGTCTGAGCGCCCCCTGCTGGTCGGGAAGTCCCCTTCAGGAAGGTTTGTGTCTGAATTCCTATCACTGTGTGTCTGTCTCCTGCACAGTAATATGTGGCTGTGTCCTTGGTGGTCACAGAATTCAACTGCAGGAAGAACTGGTTCTTGGATGTTTCTCTAGTGATTGAAATGGGGATCTTCATGGATGGATTGTATGTAGTTTCTCCACCGTGGGTTATATACCCCATCCACTCCAGGTTCTTCCCTTGGGACTGTCTAATCCAAATCCAGTAGTAACCACTGGTGATGGAGAAACCAGTGACAGAGCAGGTGAGGAAGAGAGACTGTGAGGGCTTCACCAGGCCAGGTCCTGATTCTCGAAGCTGAACCTGGGACAAGATTTCTTCAAGCAAGAGAGTCAATTCTGTCAGTCACACATTGTCACAACCCCTCATGGACACATGTGTGGAATGATAACACTTACCAGGAAGGGATATCACCAGGTAGAGAAGACCCAACAGTCTCATCTTGTATGGTATACCTCTTTTCTTCAGATGTCAGCTTCCCAGGAGAGAGATGTGGCTCCAACAGCATAGGAGGGGATTTAACTAGAAGATGCATTTGCATATGGAGAGTCAGCCTCATCTTTATCAATGAGGAGGGTGGATGCTGACTCCCTTTTATTATTTCAACATGTTAATCACAGACTTTGGCCTCCTGCAGAGTAAGTCTGGAATAAGAGAGTATGATGACTACAGATGTCACAGGAAACATATCTTCCACTTTTTAGTCCATCCTCCCCACCTACATTCTCCTGCTCCTGTATTTTTGAGGTCTCAGGTCAGTGCCAATCTTCTTTTCACACCTGAGTCCCTTAGCTCTTACTTTCTGATAAGTAAGGCAACACTGCTTCTAGTTTTCTCCCATTTTCCCATGAATGCGATGGGTTTCCATCTTTCCTAGAAAGTTGCCACACTGTCATGTGTTGTTGCACAGCATTAATACCTGCCTTTTGATCCATCATTTCATATATGTGTATAGACACACATGTGTGCATGCACACACGCACACCCACATATGCACACATACATATACGTGTATTGACATTTATACATAAATATATATTCAACCTTCTCAGTTTGCTCATTGTCACATAGACATAATTTCAGAGCTGATCAGTTGATATTAATGTTTGGACATATTCACACAGCATATGTAAGTTCATGATCCAATACACAAATATGCACAAAACTCAATCACAAGAAAAAAATCAACAAAGTAGTTGGCATTTTTCTAAACAAGACGTGTGTATGTTCAAAGACATGTAAATAATTTCCTTTTTGAACTCTTATGGAAACACAAATTAAATATACACAGAAATGTTCATAAATCCCTTAGGATAACTTTTCATAAACAGGAGGTGACAAGTTGTGATGCACAGATAAGTACATTTTGAGAATGGTCAAACTGGTGTGCACTGTTCAACAACAACAAAAAATACAGAATCACCACAAGTTCTCCCAATCAACCAGTATATTAAATATAAAAGACAGAGACATGTGTCAATGAGATGTCCATAACAACATGTGTGACTATCACAGGGTGATTCCCAGGAATCAAGATAAGAAATGTGCCTCATCATAAAATTAAGAATTGTTTCCAGGGAGATATAGCTTATGAAAATGTCAAAACACGTGGTATAGATGTATGAAAATAAAAATAATCAAAGTATACAGCATACCATACACATTACTGAATTCTTTTGTTGTAGTTGCAAATATTTTGTCCATCTGTATCAAAAAGGAAGTAATTGAAGAATTGATCTATGCTGAGCAGTTGAATGGTTTACACTCCCAGAATTACTCCTAAAGGAACATACATTTTTATGTGAAGTTTCACTGGGATAATGGTTATAACACAAATCATTATTCAATAAAGATACATTGTTAGTATTCAGGTATCTACTGGCAGAACCTTAAGTTCCTGACAGGATACATCCTCAGTTGCAATCTCTAAGAGTCTTCTGTGTACTTTGTCTACATTCCCTTTAAAAGCCCTCTCTTCTCTTTCTTTCTCATTCTTTCTGTTTCTCTGTCTCTCCCCCCCCCCCCGCATTTCTTTTCTCTTTTGCTGCTCCTGTCTCCAGAGTCCGATCTCCCCTCTTATTTCCTTCTTTTACCCACTATCTCCTAATAAGAATCCTTCAACCTGAGCTCTGTCATATGTTGCCTTTCTCTTTCATGATGCTTTTTTCTTTTTTTTTTCTTTTTTTTTCTTTTTTTTTTATTGAGAAAAAGAAAAGAAAAAAAAATTTTCCGCCTCCTCCCGGCCTCCCATTTCCCTCCCCCTCGTCCCACCCTTCTCCCCCTCCCCCCTCTCCTCTCCCCCTCCCTCTCCAGTCCAAAGAGCAGTCAGGGTTCCCTGTCCTGTGGAAAGTCCAAGGCCCTCCCCCCTCTGTCCATGTCTAGGAAGGTGAACATCCAAGGTGGCTAGGCTCCCACAAAGCCCGAACTTGAAGTAGGATCAAAACCCCGGGCCATTGTCCTGGGCTTCTCATCAGTCCCCAATGTTCGCCATGTTCAGAGAGTCTGGTTTTATCCCAGGCTTCTTCCGACACAGTCCAGCTGGCCTTGGTGAGCTCCCAATAGATCAGTCACACTGTCTCAGTGGTTGGGTGCACCCCTCGTGGTCCTGACTTCCTTGCTCATGTTCTCCCTCCTTCCGCTCCTCATTGGGAACTTGGGAGCTCAGTCCGGTGCTCCAGTGTGGGTCTCTGTGACTATCTCCATCCATCACCAGCTGAAGGTTCTATGGTGATATGCAAGATATTCGTCAGCATTGCTGTAGGATAGGGTCATTTCAGGTTCCCTATCCTCAGCTGCCCAAGGAACTAACTGGGGACCTCGCCTTGGGCTCCTGGGAGCCACTCTAGGTTCAAGTCTCTTGCCAACCCTAAGGTGGCTCCCTTAACTAAGAATTGAGCTTCCGTGCTCCCCTATCCAACCTTCCTTTATCCCAATCATCCTGTTTCCCCAAGTTTCCCTCATCCTCCCCTTCTCACTTTTCTCTCCCCATCCTCCGATACTCCCATCCCACCCCACCCCCAAGGTCCCAAATTTTCTCACATGACAAAAGCATTTGTTCAACTACGTTCATAGCAGTATTATTTGTAATAGCCAGAACCTGGAAACAACCTAGATGCCCTTCAATGGAAGAATGGATGAAGAAAGTGTGGAATATATACACATTAGAGTACTACGCTGCGGTAAAAAACAATGACTTCTCGAATTTTGCATGCAAATGGATGGAAATAGAAAACACTATCCTGAGTGAGGTATCCCAGACCCAAAAAGAGGAACATGGGATGTACTCACTCATAATTGGTTTTTAGCCATAAATAACGGTCACGGAGTATATAGTGGTGAACCCAAAGAAGCTAAATAAGAAGGTGAACCCAAAGAAAAACATATAATTATCCTCTTGGATACGGGAAGTAGACAAAATTGAGGCATGATGCTTTTTTCTTTAAATGGCAACATTGGTTCCTCGGTGGGAAATGTTCTCCCGGGACTTCCTCCTGCCTGCCAGCAATTTGAGGCATGCCAGGATCCTGATACCAGTCCACCTACAACAGCCTAGCTTTTCAAGCTAATGGATCACTAGGCCTCTTTATCTAACACCAGTACAAGTGGCAAATCCCTTTTGTCTGATCATTTCCCATGAGTAAGGCCAGATTTGTAATCTCTAAGACCCAAGAGTCCTTCAGTCTCAGTCCTTTGGCCTCTGTGCCTTCTTATCTTTCAGACTTCCACACTTCCTTCTGACTGCCCTCTTTTTGTTCTTTGTTTGTTTGTTTGTTTCTCTTTGTTTTTTTTTTTTTCTGCTAAAGTGTCATTAAATGGCTGGAGCCATTATCATTTTATCCTCCCTTCTGCAATTGTGACCTTTGCCAGAGATCTGATAGTTCGAAGTCTGTACCCTATAACCCCACAAGCTTTTCAGACCCCTCCCTTTCCCTCCCAGGCTACTCCAAGTTCTTCTTTTTACACTAATCATACCCTGATTCATCATTTCCCTCTCTATTCATCTCAATTAACATATTAAAAACTTCTAATCAAACCAATTAGCTGTTGTTGCAGGACTACCAGCCGTTATCTATAGACCTGGAGGCACAAGACTACCAAACTCATCTAAGTAGTGAAAACCTTCAGCACCACAGAGATACTCACCCTACAATGACAGCTCTCAGTAGTCAACTACTTGTGATTCCTGGTAGGTTGGAGAACATCTGGGTGATGCTGTGGCAATGGGAAAAGATCAGGTACTTTAAGCCCTAGGGAGCCAACTTGGATCCATGTCAAACAGCATTTTCCAGGCCCAAGCAGTGACTGACAGTTCTACAAAACCTGTATAGTGAAGCGAAACAGCCACATTCTCGATGTAATGGCCAAATCCCAGCTTTCCCTGGTCCTCCAAAGATGAACAATACCCCCAAGTCAGCAGGAGGTAATCTTGAGAACATAATGTCCTTATCCCCATCTCACTTACCTAACTCACCACCTTTTCATAATAAATAAAATAGAGGCATATTAGTTTTTATGTATCTATACTGGCCTGATCTAGACATCCTGACATTATATGTCCTCAACTGTAGCCACTAAGAGTACTGTCTGTGCATGTTCACTTCATTCACTTTAATTGGGGGGGTCCTTGCACACCTCCCATCTCTTCCTTTCTCTCTCTCTTTCTGCTTCTCTGCTTGTCTTTCTGTCTCTCCCTCTTTCTCTTCTGGCCTTTCTTTTCTCTTATGCTACTCTTGTCACCAGAGGCCAGTCTCCCCTCTCCCCTCCCTACTTTTTCCATCCACTTTCCCCTATAAAAACCAATCCATCTGAGTTCTGTGGCCTGGTGTTGTTTTTCTTTCATGCTGCTTGTGTTGTTACAACATCATGCATGATGAGAAAACAATGAGTTATTTTTCCTTCACAGGAAGAGGTGGGGATTCTTATGAAATAATACCAGGGATTGAAATTGTCAGACCAAAGATTCTGGGACAAAGAATGGCCTGGCATGGGCTTTCTGCAGCAACATTTAGGTTCACGTTGAACACAATCATGTGTTCACACAGAAATGTACAATGAAATAGATATGATCCCCTATAGCTTACAGCACAACAGAGTGCAACATTCATAGATCTCTCCAACATTGGGCATCATCAGGTGGTGTCAGTACATTAAGGGCAAAGCAAACTCTGCCCCATATCCATATAATAGTATGACATTCCTACCACCAGATTAATCATCCCCAGTTTCTCTCTCTCTCTCTCTCTCTCTCTCTCTCTCTCTCTCTCTCTCTCT
>JABTXL010009188.1:836993-871241 GCA_025134845.1 Neodon shergylaensis
CTCTCTCTCTCTCTCTCTCTCTCTCTCTCTCTCTCTCTCTCTCTCTCACATACACACACACACACACATACACAGAGAGAGAAAGAGAGGGAGAAAGAGAGAGAGAAAGAGAGAGAGATTCCTGTATAAAGGACAGCAGAATAACCTGGGTAAGGTGACTGAGTACATTCCAAGACCCCAATAAAAGTACAGTTGAGCAATAAGTGAGCCCTATGTGAATGTCTGAGCCCTAGGTTTCGATCACAAGCTCATAGGCTGTGTTACCTCAAAGACAAACTAAAAATTGGATGGTCGAACTCACTGACTGTTAGGAATTTTGCCTATTGTGAGCTCTCTGCCTATGCAAAATCCCAATGAAGCAAAATTACAACAAGGCAAGTTTAAAAAAAATATCCTGGAATAATGGGATTCTTGCACTCTCCGGTGGCCTTGAGTGGGAACAGAGAGGTTGCAAACATGATCGCCAGGGTGGAAGGAAAGAGACCATGTGTTCCTCTTTTGGAAGTTCACTTAAATACCCTGTGGGAGTGGCATGCTGGGATTTGGAATTCAGACCAATAAAACTCACAGGCCTGGGGGCTAGGATGGATTCAAGGGGCTGGGGTCTATACTCCCAACTTAACATTCCAGACTTTTAAGATATAGGGATGACAGGGAATTTAAGTGATAATTTTGACCAACAATGTATGCTCTCTAAAAAGGGGGGGGGTATTGACTCAAGTCTGGCTACTTCCTTTAGGTATAGGGCGATGAGGGAAGGGAAGATCTAGGTGTTGGTGGGTCCATACTCAGTGAGAGGTGTGGCTGAAAAGGCATCCCATGTACTATCATCCCAGAGACATCAGGCATCTGTTCCTTGGGGGAGGTGAAAAGGCAGGTGTCATGTGAGGTCCTGTCCATCGAGGTTTGAGAGACCTAGAAGTTAACTGTTTGAGGAGTACTCTGTCCCCTGAGGAGAGAGGGACAGGTTTATGGGCATTAGGGTCCACTGATGTGGTGGCAGGGAGACGATGGTCAGCATGTGAACAGAGAAGGGACCATAAAAGGGAAAGGTAAGGTAGGTACCCAATGAGTGGAGGGGTTTGGACTGGGAGGTGATAGTTAAGGGGAAAGGGCCTCCTATAAAGCAGCTCAAAATGGCTCAGGCCATAGGGGAATGTGGGGTGGCCCTGAGGAGAGTAAGGGCAATGGGGAGAAGGGAAGGTCAAGGAAACCTGAGTTCAATGGAGAGCTTGGTTAGCTATTGTTTGATGGGTTCATTGACTTTCTTCACCTTCCCCGAGAATTGTGGATGGTAGGGGTTGTGAAATTCGCAGGAAAAGTTGAGAGTCTCTGAGACAAGTTCCATGACCCTGGAAGTGAAGGATGGCCCATTGTCTGTCTGTATGATTCATGGGACACCAAAGTGAGGAATGGTATGGTCTAGGAGTACCTGCGTCACCACATCCACTGTTTCCCTGGAGGCTGGAAATGCTTCTATCCATCCTATAAAAGTGTTCACAAGTGTTAAGAGCTAATGTTTTTTTTTATGAGTAGGCATATGAGTGAAATCAACGTGCCCAAGTCTTCTCCTGGTTACTGTCTGTGAAGCTGGTGTAGAGACTGACGTATGTGGACAACCTTTTGTGGGTTGGCCTGGGAATACATCTGACAGGAAGAGTAAACCTGTAAAATATGATCTCAGAGATGGGTGGGGTCAAAATTGCTCCAAGAAGCAGAACAAAGCTTTAGGGAAGCAGCTAAGGATATCCCGACCCATAACAGGTGCTGAGCAAGCAGGAATCACTAAGAAAAAATGAGAGAAAAATTGCCCTGCAAGAATGCAAGGCAGTTGCAAAGTTTTAAGTGGGGAAGGAACAGGTCCCATCTAACCCCATAACTGAAATTGGTGAGGGCAATGTAAGGCCTGAGTGAGATGTTAAAACAGAATATGTGTCTAAAATAAGAGTAATGGATTACCTGCTACCTGCAGTTTTACCCTAGGCTTGGATAGGGTTATAGGATGTACCAATAAGGTTGAGAAGTTCGAATGCTGGCACAATTTCACTTGCCGATGTAGTTGAGGCTAGACCTCTGTGGCAAGGCATAGAGGACAAGCCCGCATGGGGGGGATTGTGATTTCTAGTGTCCAGGTTGCTGGCAGATAGGGCATAACCTTGAAGAAGGCACAGTGCAATATCATGCCATGTGACCATTTAGGCAACACTTGAAACAGCTTTCCTGTGAGGTTGATTTAGGCTGGGGTCTATCAAGGTAGACCCTTGTGATTGGCTTCCCTTGTCCGCCTTCCTGCAACCTTAGGGCAGTTGCTAAGATGTGGCCCTGTAGGTTAGCTGCCTGTTGTAGCCATGTAAGGGCCATTTTTACCAATTTCTGTACAGGAGTTTGGGGACCCTCCTCAAACTTTCTTAACTTTAAGCAGAAGATTTAGCAGAAAAGGAACCTAATTGATTTTTTTATCTGAGAGCGATCTGGAAGAGCAAAGGGAACATGAACTTTCATAATGCTGTTGGCTCCTGTTACCTCCCAGAGAGGAAAGAGAAGGGTGGAGCTATGGTAGGATCTGGTGTGGGAGGAGACTGGGGGATTGGGAGGGGCTAGCCCAGTGAGCCCAGGGGTCAAGGGTGGAGAGATGAGGTAGGAGGGGGGAGGGAAGGTGGGTAAGGCAGAAGTTGACCTTGAAACTCCAGATTGGAAAGGGAGGGAGTAGGTGGGGAAAGGAGAGGAATGTGGAGAATGTTGCTCCACTTGAGGGGGTTGGATAGTGTGGGTTTGAGGGAGTGGGGGAGGGGCCAGTTCCTCTGGCTGTATGTTCCAGCTGGAATTGTCAGGGTCCCACTTCCCAGATGACAAGGAATTTGGAGGCATTGTGAACTTAGTGACCAAGATTGGTACTGAGAGACAATGGCTACTAAGGGAAGGGCAGGAGTGCAGAGCCAAAAAACCATGGCTATTATGTAAGCTCTGTCCATTCGTCCTTATAGTGACAAAAATTTTCTAGGTCCAGGAGGATGGTAACCTCAGGGCTTCCTTTTGGTAGTACAAAGGGAAATTATCTGTTTGGGACAGATGGTATCAGACAGTCTCAATTTATAAAAATTTTGTAAGAGGCATCCCAGGGGCGACAGTGGATCTGGCTTTGAATTGCAAGTGCCCCTTTTAAAGTCTATGCCCAGTCAAGTGGCCTAAGTCTATTATAGTATGTCCACTGAAATAGCTCTTAGGCCTAATGGGGCCATGGAAATTGAATGCTAGGCATCCCTGCAGCAAACAAATTCCATGTAAGCTAGGCCTGGTCTTGCTGGTCTAGCCACTGCTGAGATCAAACTCTTGGCATGAGTTTGTGGATTAAACAAGATTCTGATAATTGACAAAAATAAGCATTAATAATTCCCCCCAAACCCTATAGCATAGACAAGAAAAAAGGGACTAGACATAGCTGCTGTAGCCCAGGAGTCAGTTTCAGCATGGCATGGAGAGGTCAGATTGTAGACTAGGGGGCTGCCCTATCTTGGTGGGACCTCCAGATATTAAGAACTTTTCCTAATGTGAGCACTCTGCTGATGCAAAAATTCCAATCAAGACAAATCACAACAAGCCAAATTAAAAAATATCCAAGTTTAGTGGGATTCGTGCACTCTTGGGTGCCCCCACAGGGGAACCGGGAGGCTGAAAACATGAACACGGGGGAAGGGGGGAGACCACGTATTTCTCTTTTGGGAGCTCACTTAAATACCTTGTGGGAATCGTCCTGACCTCCTAGAGAGGGGTCAGGACCTGGCATGCTGGGATTTAGAGCCTGGACCAAACAACTCTCAGGCCTGAGGGCTGGGATGGATGTGAGGGGCTGGAGTCTAAGCTCCCAACTTAACACTGAGTAAGAAAAAATATATAGAAAACAATGGATTCTGATATGAGCCTGATGTGAATAATGCTCAGGGTGAAGGAGAATTTAGACTTGCTAGGAACATAGGACACTGTACCTGACCACATCTCTCTATTGATGAACTCTGAATCTAAACCGTAATCATAAAATTCCATTTAGGATATGTCATGAGTCTCAAAATGGGAAAGACTATGCAGGTTTCATGAGATTTTTTGCATATCTCATGCTAGTTTCCAGATAGTCATTTCTTCTCTTACTAGAGCCTTTCTATACTTTGTTTTCATAAGTCCTATCACATTATTAAAAATTTCCATTTACAGTGTTTTTTTTGTATTAATACAGGTTCCTATCACATGAAATGTAGATATAATCCATAGGAAATCAGCATATATAGAGACATCCAAGAGAAGCAAGTGAGTTACATATATTCCTGTTGTCAGGCTGCCCTCCTTGTATGCTGAGAGCTACTTAATGGTGGTGAGCATCATTCAGGGAAGTTTGTGTTTGGACACTATGATGTCTCACTCTCACTATGCACTCTTTACTGCCCCTAGACTCACACTTAGACCCACAGGGGTCCTGGCTTAGGTCTCCTCCTTTGAAGGTCTCAGATTCACATCTGGACCCTCAGTGGTCTCTGGCTCTGGATTCCTCACTCAGTGGCCCCTCCCCTGTACCTGCTCTGGTACAGGTTGCTGACTCATTCCTGATCCACCAATGTCCCTGGGATGGTTCTGCTCCCCATCACATGGAGCTTGCTTTCTCAGGCCCACTCTGGCCAAGGTAGCTGGTTCAGTCCTAATCCTATGGAATTTATTGTCTCAGACCCACTCCAGCCCAAGGTGGAGTTCATTGCCTAAGGCCTACTTTGTCCTAGGTTACGGGCTTTGATAGTTTCTGTAAATCCTGGTCTGGGTCTGCCCAGAACTTTAGAGCACGTAGCTCAGGCTCACTCCCTCAGAGGTCCTACACTCACATTCAGACCTGCAGAGGTTTCTGGTTCCTGCCTACTCCCCCAAAGTTCCCAAATTCACAACCATATCCACAGAGGTCCTGTCTCAGGCCTAGTTCCTCAGAGGTCCTAGATTCACATCCACACCTAGTTTGAATTTTAAAATTATTACATTCAGGGTTCTTTATAGATTCATTAGTATTAAGGAGAGGGTTTTGACAAAGGCATCCCATTTAGGAATGAGCATATCAAAGACCTTCCCTTTCAGATGATCAGTAGATCAATTGAGAGTTTTGTGATCCTATTTGTAAACAAAGCAAGAATAATGAAGTAAAACTTTTGGACAGCTAGCTGAATTCTACTGATAACTTAAGATCCATTCCTGTCCCTGAAGTATGATCTCACTATAAAATAGCACCAGTTTTCCAAATCAATTTCTTGTGCAACTTTCTTTAGTATATATTTTGTAACATCACATATGAAATAAACCATTTTTTTGTGTACAGAATTTGGTCTCTCCAACCTTTGTGAACTTAGCTAATTGAGTCTTATTGCCTGCTTTCCTTGAACAGTTTCCTTCTTTTATTCAAATTGATATGTCTCTTGTACAATGCTAAAGGCCAATCCTACATTCCTTTCAGGGTTAGAAGCTGTGACAGTTTGAACTAGAATGTACAACCATTGGCAAATATGTTTAATTACCTGGTCCTAAGATGAGGAACTCTCCTTGGGGGTATCAGTAAGTGTGACTCTTTTGAGTAGATGTCACTTCTCATATAGGTTAACCTGTTATTGGGTGCACATATTAAATACTTTCCTGGTGGTGTAATTTTATCTTTGGGTCCTGTAGAAGAAAATAATCCATGCTTAACACGTGTGTTTGCACATGGACATGGACTTTACTGAAGGTTTCAGTTTGTAAAAATTTCATGATGAACAGAGAGGAAAGTCATAGAGTAGTAAATTTAATTTGACCAAAAGAGATGAAGTAAGATCTGGACCTGAGGCTTGTAGTCCTCAGGGAGAGAAAGCCAGGTTTGAGCATTGGTAGGAATTATGGTCCAGAGTCTGAAACCCACCTTCCTCTTGATTTTCCATTAAATGTAAGTTCTACTCTAATCATGAAATTTGAACAAGGGCCTGTTTGAATCTAAGAAAAAACATACTAGAATACCCATTAAATTTATCATGTGATTTCAGGGATGAAGCTGAAGCTGGAGATATTTTTACCATCATAGCTCTTATTTTGCATTCTGTTCATGAGAGAATCTGCCCTATATTTGTAAATAACTGCAGAAACTTATGAAATGTTTAAGAACATTATTAGCCTACAGAACAAATATTTTGAGACTTTCTGGAAACTAGAAGATTAAAGCCAGCGTAGATTCCTGAGAAGAGAGTTCAATTATGCTTTTATAATCTGTTGGGATGGATGTGTTCTCTGTGTGCTGTTTGCCCCCTTGTGGTCATGAGCAGCCTCACAGTCAAGTTTATGTCTGGGTTCACACTGAAATTCCTTCACTGTGTCTAGTACAATAATAAGTGGCAGTGTCTTCAGATCGCATACTGTTCATTTGCAGGTAGAGAATGTTCTTGGCATTGTCTCTGGTGATGGTGAATCGATCCTTCATGGATGGTGCATAGTTTGTCGTACTGCCATCAGGATTAATTTCTCCAACCCACTGCAAGGCCTTTTCAGGAGTCTGTCTGAACCAGCTCATCCAGTAGCCACTAAAAGTGAAACCAGAGGCTGCACAGGAGAGTCTCAGTGATCCACCAGGCTGCACCAGACCGCCTCCAGTCTCCACAAGCTTCACCTCGCACTGGACACCTGAAAACACAAAAAATCCTGATCAAGAATGCATCACACATGCTTACTGTCCCTCATATTCATCTCAAATCACACATTTATTTATCATCTATTATTTTCCAAAAATTACCCTTTAGTAGAACAACAAGGAATATCCATCTCAGACCCAAATCCATTTTGAGCACTGATTGAAGTCTTGAAAACCACAGCTGAGCTCCTTTTCCTGAGTTGCAAGGCCAGTGCTTGGCTGCTTTTCATGAGCTGGAAGAGGCTTATTTGCATGTCTTCATGCTATATAGGAAGTTCTCTAGTGGGAACTTAGAGACTGCAGGTCCTGTGCTATGTGTAAATATGGTGGAAGAGTCAGTTTATAATATTCATGTTAGGGAAATTTTAGGGTTTGAAAAACTCGCATTAAGTTACATCATTTGTCCTTATTACTACTTGCAATCAGAAGACATATTTTGTTGTTCATTTAAACTCAATATCCCATGTCCTGAATCATAAGCATCAGTGACATTGCTTTCTAGTGCTAATTTCAGTAAGAGTTAACTGTACTGTGTGTACTGTGTATACTGTGTGTCACAAACCTCCCCGAGTCTTCTCCAGCTATAAATGTAGCTGCTTCATCAGATTGACTATTCCCATTCTGTTTTGAGATGATGAGATATGCCTGAATTCCAGTTTTCAGCTAAGCCCCTGAAGAAATATTGTTCTAATAGGTGTATACCTAAGAGTCTGTAGATTTCTTGTGTTATTATCTAATGTAATACTTCTTTCCCTGCACATTTACCTATTTGTTCACTAGAAACATGGAAAGACTGATGAGCTGTGCTTTCATATACATCTCAGCATCTGGCTTCTGCATGTCCTCCTTGTTTGACATCAAAGAACTCACATAAGTATGCCCATACTTCAAACACTCCTCTCTTTGACTTTGCTTTCTACACAGTTTAGTACTCTGCCTTGGGAAGCAATTTGCCCTCATTTACTCAGAGTCTTTAAGTCAGGTTTTTCTTTCATAGTGGCTATAGAATTGACATGCAGGATGCATACCATTTTAGCTTCTCAGTCAACAGATTTAATACCAGATTGACTTGTGTCCAGCCTTAACTGTGTGAGTAGTGCCTGAAATGCTGACAGAAAAGACAATAGTAAATTTTGTTTCACATTTGAATGTACACCAGTTTCTAGCATTGTAGATGAGCAAGTTGAGCTTTGGAATGTCATCAGAAAACATTTTAGTGAGTTTTGCAATATGAGCAAAACAGACTAGATTGCAAGTCATAGATTTCTCCACAGAAGAGAAATTGATGAATAAAAATGTTATTGGTCAGACTTCACATAGAAAGATCAGGCACTTAGTTACCCTGTAGAAACTGTGAGCCTGGAAGAAGCAAAGTCTATCAAAGTCAAACTCAAATGGAAAGCCATCCATACAAGGCAGGACTGATTACTATGAGCCCTATGATGACAACCAGAAAACTCAACATTGTTCATCATGCAATTCACACACAAATAAAGGAAAGATGTGGGTTTGCAAAGATAACACTGGAGTTCAAAATTCCTATAATTTAAACCTGAAATATAAGTGAGAAAAACAGGAGCACAGAAATATTTAAGCAAATAAAACCAAATAAGGAATGAAATGTATGATAATTACCTGATTTCTAACTCAAGAACTTAAAAGGAACACAGGAGATCATAAAAGAATATATAGACACCCATACACATGCAAAGACAAGTGAACAAAATATTGAAAATGTAACTACTGTAGAATAGAGTAACTTAACCACATCATATACTTTATAACATATAAGAGTGAATAAAATAAATGAGAAAGAAAGACTCTTACTTTTGCAATTACACACTATGTTTTAAAGAGTGATAATAGTTAAGTAGAATCAGAGGTCTAAAAATTGACTTTGTAAACATCATCAGTCAGTTGTGTATGTTTAGTATCATTTAAATTGATAAATAAGTAATTGGTAATTAAATGAGATGAATTATAGCAATCAAAATTTGAGGTAGACTAGTCTGAGAAATAGTAATCACAATTGAGTAATACCTCTATTAGACGGAGCTTTAGTAATGGTTATGGATCATTTTCTCATTTAAGAGGTGTAGTAAGTGTGCAAATCCCAATGTGGTTTTGGGCTGCATGAGAGAGCAGCTGTGTGGGGCATGGCAATCAAGCCAGAATGTAGCATTAGTCCCAGGTGACTTCATGATTTCTGGTCTTCAGGTTCCCAACTCATCTGTCTTCAGTGATGTATGATCTGTGATTGGGACATGTAAGCTAAATGAACCTAAGTCTCTTTGGGTTGTGATCTTTATCACAGAAATAGAAACCCAACTTGTACAAGTATGATTTCAGTCAGAATACTAACTATATTCTTAAAAAAATGATGATGAGAATTAATCTGAAAATCCATTGAATTAGAAAAATACTTAATTGAGAAAAAGGAGTCTTGAACATCCATGGCACAGCCTGGGTTCTCACCATCCACCTGGCCTTCCTGAAACATCCACAGGCCCTTTGATATCATGTGACTAAGGTAGGCAAAACAAACCCATGGGATAGCCTACATCTTCACAGTCTGGCCTGACTGATGCATTTACTTGCCCACCAGCAACTCGTAGCACTGTGTTATCATGTGCCAATATGATGAGCAATACATTATAGTGAAATTGGAGAGAAAGCAAGACAGAATGGTTCCTTGCTGTGGTATGAGATAGTTATTATGAAGTAAATCCTGTAAGCAATAGGCTGATATTGGTTTTCTTCTTGCCACCCATGACCAGTGTAATACCTGAAACTGTGCTGTTCTCTACCACATCTTGGCTTAGACAGGTTCTATATTGATATCCATGGCCCATGTTTCTATGAAGGTCATATAGATGCCAGGATTGTGGGATGCCAGCCATGACCAGTTTTGTGTCCAAGGGCTATGCTAAAGCAAGAGTCATGTGATCTGAGTGGCCTGTATTACCACCAGGATGGCATGATAACATCTATACATGTACTTTTATGGGGGCAATGTCTGGATTCATGGACCTGCAGCTGCTAGGATCTGTGTTGATATCCATGGTTTCAATTACCCATGAAGGCTGACTAGGATCTGGTAAAAACACCTGAGTTCATGTTAGTCTCTGAGTGCTACACTTTTGCTAGGGCTATGCTGAACTGGATAGCCTGTGCTGCCTCACAGGGCCATGGTAAAATCCAAGCTTGACTGAAGTATAAGGCCATTTTCAGGACTATGGCCCTACCACAACCAGAGTCTAGGTTGATATCCATGTTTTCCAGTACCAAAAAAAAAAATAGCGTGCAATTACAGAGTTCTGGGCCCTCACCTGCAGTCTGTTTGGGATCTGGGGGTCACATTGTTAAAGTAACATCCAAACCCAGGCCATGTTGGTACTCAAGAGCCTTGCTATCACCAGGGTCATTCCTATCTGCGTGCCCTGTGCTGCCATATAAAGCCATATTGACTTCCAAGCCTGAACTGCTTCTGGGGACCATTTCTGAGTCAATGGTCCTACCACATTTGGTGGTTGTGATGTCCATGTCCTGTGGTGCTACCAAAGACCACACAGACAATCAGAATAAATTCCTGTGGCTATAGTGGTGTCTGAGGGCCATGCTGCCATTGGGGACATGATGTCATCGGGCAAGGGCTGCTGCTGGGGGTCATGCCTGGATTCATGTCCCTTTCATAACCAAGGTCTGTGTAGATGCCCATGACACATTGTACCATCCAAGGAAATGCAAATTTCAGAGGTCTGGCTAGTACCTTGGACCTTGTTGGGATTCAAGAAGCTTAGCAAAGGGGCCATACAAACCACAGTGGCCTTCCCAACTACATAGGGCCAGACCTGGGCTACTACCTTTGGGCATTTCTAGATCTGTGACCCAACAATATCTAGGGTTTGGACAAATTTCTATGACTACTTTTACCACAGTGAGGCATATCAACCAAGAACATTAAAATAGAGGGTTGTGCTGAGCCAGTCCTCTCCCTCAATAATCCCTGTCTAGTTATCTTGGTCCATCACTGAATACTGTAGTAGAACATATGGCACTGCACTCCATGAGAGAATTGACTCCTGTGCCAAGAGATGCTGGTTACAAGTGCCCATAGGGATATAGAGGAGTGACAACTTAGTGTTTAAAAAGCTAACCCTCTAGGTATATAATTCCAGACTGGGATGGCCCACTCGGCAAAGCTGTAAGATTAGTGACTCTAAAGACGGGTTGTTTCTTTCTGTAACTTTATTAAGTCGCACTACTATACTTTCTTAATATGAACAACTGTAGGGTTCTTTCCACAATTCTTTAGTGGTCTGGTTTACACTTACTAGTCACATTTATAGCTGTGAATTGACAGAAAGATGATTTCTGCTTAAATGAATAGAAATATTACTAAGATATTTTACATTACTCAGATTGACATAGTAGTCTCAGTCTCAAAGCCAGGATTTTATAAAGACAGCTGATTTTAGACTCAAGAACAAATTCAAAGAAGACTGGTTGCCATTAGAGACAAATATCTGGTTGTCCCTAGAGACATATCCATGAAATCATTTTTTCCAAGTGCTTTGCTGATACAACGAAAGGCATGAGAAAGCTTCAGTGATAGTTTCTCACTTGAAAAAAAGCCTTGCTTATCCATTCTTCAGTCAAGGGGCATTTAGGTTGTTTCTGGGTTCTGGCTATGGCAAAAAATTCTGCTATGAACCTAGTTGAGCATATGTCCCTGTGGCACGATTGAGCATCCTATGGATATATACCCAAAAGTTGTATTACTGGGTTTTGAGGAAGATAATTTCCTAATTTTCTGAGAAATCACCACACTGACATCCATCCAAAGAGGCTGTACCTACCTGCTTGCTTTCCCACCAGCAATGCAGAAGAGTTCCCTTTCCCCCACAACCTGTCCAGCATAAATTTTCATCAGTGTTTTTGATCTTGGCCATTCTTATAGGTGTAAGATAGAATCTTAGAGTTGTTTTGATTTGCATTTCTCTGATAACTGAGGATGTTGAACATTTCCTTAAGTGTCTTTCAGCCATTTTAGATTACTTGTTGAGAGTTCTCTGTTTAGGTCTTTATTCCATTTTTTATTGATTTGTTCTTTTGATGACAAATTTCTTAATTCTTTGTGTATTTTGGAGATCAGATCTGCCTGATGTGGGGTTAATGAAGATCTTTTCCAATTCTGTAGGCTGTTGTTTTGTCTTGTTGACCATATCCTTTTTTTATGGAAGCTTTTCAGTTTCAGGAGGTCCCACTTATTGTTTCTCTCACTGTCTGTACTTCTGGGGTTATCTTTAGGAAGTGGTCTCCTGTTGAAAATGTGATACATTTACATAATGGAGTATGACACAGCAAAAAAATAACATCTTGAACTTTGCAGAAAAATGAATGGAGTTAGAAAACATTATTTTGAGTGAGGTAACCCAGATACAGAAAAACAAGTATCACATATACTCATTCATAGGTAGTTTTTAAACATAAAACAAAGAAAACCAACCTACAAACCACAATCCCAGAGAACTTAGACAACAATGAGGACACGAAGACAGACTTACATAGATCTAATCTAGATGGGAAGTAGAAAAAGACAAGATTTTCTGAGTAAATTGGGAGCTTGGAGACCTTGGAGGAGATTTGAAGAGGAGAGGGGAGAGGTAGGGAGGGGCGCAGAGAAAAATGTAGAGCTCAATAAAAATCAATTAAGAAAAAAACATTCAGTTCAACTTTCTCACTTGAGATTACAGAAGCCTTGTGTGACGTTTAAAAGCTATGGCTGCTTCAAAATGTTGCCTCAGGGTCATGCTTGCTTTACCTTTTTAAATAATGGAACTTATTTGGTATTTAATTCAGTGACACTTTGTGCTTTTATGATTCTTTATTTGAAGCATCTTTCTTGTTTTTAACATCACTGAGCATTCTAATAAAATGTGTTTTCCAAAAATAAAACCTTGCAAAGAAAATTAAAAACACAACTAATAATGTGATAACTGTGACTTTCTGCATATACTTCCTACCCAAAGTTCAGCTCTGTCTGGTAAAGAGTTACATGCATGGTGAGGCAGTCAGTGTGACATCTCTAGCCTAAAAGAAGCTATGTAACTTATATTGTGTTGTAAGAATATGTTGGGCCCTAAAAATGTAACATATATTTTTCTAGAGTTTGGTTTTGAGGAGGAAGAACTGAGATAAAGAATTGGGCAGAGTTGTAAGTGGAGACTGTGTAGGCCTATTTGGGAAGTTGTGAAAATCTATGTAGCAGTTGGATACTAAAAGATTCTCAAAGAATCTTATTATGATGAAGTAAAAGACAAGATTACCACCAGAAAATTGTGTGCTTTTTTTTCCTTTTTCTTAACATCAGAAAGCATCTGTGATTCCTTAGTTTTCCCTTCAGATAGAAAATGTCCAACACTCAGATAGACAAGAATTTTTGCCTAAGCCCTTACTACTCTTTAGGTATCTCAGCAGGTTACACTTGAGATAGACTTTCACATAGTCCAATTAAAGGTTGAGGATCTGAGTCTGTGTAGTAGCTGAGCAGGTAGGTCCATCCCATTAAAATTGTCCCATCAGGAGAGGGGCAGAGCCAACTCTCCTAGGCCCATGCAACTGAGGTCATTTCTCCCTTGGCTATGGTAAAGGCTTTGACCATCTCTCCTGAATTTGGTTCTATCACAGACTGAAAGGCCAGCTCCCAAATCTAGTCCAGGGTAGCAAAAAGAAAAGCTCAGAATAGTTAGGGTGTTTTGTTCTGGAGTTATGGATAGAATAATGGAGTTATGGAATTTGCCTCTGTGACTAAAGAAAGTTCCTGGGACAGTAATGTGCCACAGGAATCCTTGATTGGATGCCTGGAGATGTGATGGCATAAAGCAATGTGTGCTGTTTTTAAATTTCCATCATTTCCACTATCCACTTCCAGTCAACTGATTCCTTGCTCTACCTCTTGACCTATGTCTGACTTTATTTAATACTGTTTACAATATTCAAACACAAAGTTCTTGGATTAAAGGAGTGTGATAGTGCTGAGCCACACCACAACTACAAAAAGGTTTTTCCTGTATAAAACAAAATCTCAGGTTCACAATGTGATTGGACATACTACAACATGTGAAGTTGAAGGCTGGATTGCACTGAAGACTCCAAATATTGAAGATGACAAAGCTCTGGGTTACATGCCAAGGAAAGATGTGAAACATCCAAGAGAAGGAAATATTCTAAAGTCAACAAACCTGAAAGGAATTGTAGAGCATTGAACAGCATTTTGACATTGGACATGGAGATGCAGAATTTGGAGTTTGCCTAGCTAGTTTTTAATCATACTTTGGTATATTATTTGCTTATTATGCTACTTTCCCTATGTTTGATAATGGTAATATATAACCTGTGCCATTACAACCTCAGTATAACAGATACTGAGAACAACAATAAAGGAATGGGACCTGCCTAAACTGAGAAGCTTCTGTAATGCAAAAGATACCATATATAAGACAAAATAGACCCCAATGAAGGGGAAAAGATCTTCACCAACCCACATCATACAGAGGATTGATCTCCAAAATATATAAAGAAGTCAAGAAATTAGATATCAAAATCCTAAATAATTCAATCAAAAATTGGGGTACAGAACTAAACAGAGAATTCTCAACAGAAGAATCCTAAATAGCCAAAAGACACTTAAGGAAATGTAAAACATCCATAGCCATCAGGGAAATGCAAATCAGAACAACTCTGAAATACCATCTTACACCTGTCAGAATGGTCAAGATCAAAAACACCAAAGATAACTTACACTGGAGGAGATGTGGAGTAAAGGGAACACTCATCCATTGCCAGTGGGAATGCAAACTTGTCAAACCACTCTGGAAATCAGTATGAAGATTTCTCAGAAAATTGAGAATCAACCTACCTCAGAATCCAGCAATACCACTTGGGCATACCAAAAGATGCTCAGGTCAGTCATACTACAAAATCTTTATGTCAACTATGTTCATAACAGTATCATTCATAATACCCAGAACCTGGAAACAACCTAGATGCCCCTCAAAAGATAATAGATAAAGAAAATGTGGAACATTTACACATTAGAGTACTACTAAGTGGTAACAAAAAATGGCATCTTGAATTTTGTATGCAAATGGATGAACCTAGAAAACACTATCCCGAGTGAGGTAACCCAGACCTAAAATAATGATTATGGTATGGACTCACTCATAAGTGGATTCTAGCTGTAACAAATGATATTGATCCTATATAGTTCATGGTCCTAGAGAAGCTAAGTAATAGGTTGAATCATTAGAAAAACATACCTCGATCCTACTGGAAAGCCAAATAGACAAGATTGCTTGACAAAATATGTGGATGTCTGGATTTTGTGTTTATATTTTGATTTACAGGAGATTACAGTCAAGCATTTGCATTAATCATAGAAAAAAACTTTGAACTTTTGACTTTAAAATGTATTAAGTATTTGATAGAATATGGGAACTTTTGAAGTTGGGCTAAATCCATTTTGCATTATGATTTGTTACAAGCTTAAGAGCATCAGGAGTAGAATATGTTAGCTCGAATGTCACTGGTTCCCATAAACTCATAGGAAGTTGTACTATTAGGAAGTGTAGTTCCATAGATCTAGGTTTGGCTTTTTGAAGGAAGTGTGTCATTGTGGAGGTAGGTGTAGTTGTCTTGTATAAATGCAAGATATGCTCAATTTCTCAGTACAATCCCTTTTGCCTTCAGATGAAGACATAAGGAACCATTTCCTGCTCCAGCAATATGTCTCCTTCCATGCTGTATTATTACAACATGATGATAATGAACTAAACTTCAGAAAACGTAAGCCACCCAATTAAATGATTTTCCTTTATAAAAGAATCACCATCATCATGGTGTTTCTTCACAGCAAGAAAAAGCCTAGACAGACGTTATTTAATTTTATACAGATGTCACCCTATAGACTGATGGAAAGAAGGGCTGTTGAGGGCATGAATGATACAGAACACTCATGCATTATTGGTAGAAATTTATATTAGTGCTGTTCTTAATAGGATCAAAATGGAAGTTCTTAAAACCTGATGAAGAGAAACACCATATGGTACTCTGTCTCTTATAGATATGTTAACAAATATGAGAAATGTTTTATCTATGGATATGTGAACACCCATACACACTCCAGTATTGTCCATAGTAACATCACTTGGATGGTCCTATCACAAAACATTCATAAGTTAAAAATTCACAAGTATGAATTGGTTTTGGGAGGCAAGAAAATAGAAGTATATGTTTAATTTTGTTCTTAGTGACATGTTTTAACCAAAAAAATATAATGCACCTTAACTAGAAGAAACATTGGAAGATAATTACCCCTTGGCAGGATTTTGGTTAGTCAGAGAATGCTTTCAAGAGCTCTGATGGGCAATAGGAGTTGTGCCTGAAATTAATAGGAATGCATTTTGACTGAAAATTATCATGTGAAAAATTTTTAACTGTACTCATCACTTAGCTCTGCATTTTATATAAGTAATGTTTACTTTGCTTCTGTGGGATACTTTTAATTTAAAATTCTATAAACAACCAAATGAAAGCACCAACCCTAAAATATCAGGGTCACTTTTGGCTATGAAGTTACAATCTTTGTTCTCTTAACTAAAGATGGACAATGTTTCTGTTTCTCTTGACCAGGTGGATCTGAAGCAGAACCGTCAGCAAGATCCAAAGAATTGAGCAGAGCTACACAAATTCTTGATATTTTGGAGGCATCATTCAATATCAATCAGAAATTTACTTAAGAGTGAACATAAGTTGATAACATTAGTGGCTTTAGACAAGAATCACCCATAACAAATCACACATTTTTATACGTACTTTGAGAGAGAATGTGGTATTCTTCAAGTAACTTTTCACAGAAAATGTTTATCATTTTAAATAATGAGGTGATGGAATGAGAACAAGGGATTATTTTTTAAGCTGAAGAAGGGGTAGAGGCTTTATGAGAAAAGCATCTGGAGTGGAGACCTGCAGAAAGGCACCTCTGAGAGAGAAATGTACCTAGAACAAGCCATTTGTGCAACAGGATTCTGTTACAAAGGGACAACAATCATGTAGAATGCTGACAATATTCAGAGAGAGAGAGAGAGTTGGCCACTGTTAATACTATTAGCTCACAGCACAGAAAGGTATCTTATACCTAAGATTCTTCAAAAAATACACAGGGTAAAGTTTACTCTAAGAGAGACCGAGCAAAGTAATATGATTCCTCAATTTCCCAATAGGATATGACTGTATTCATAGCTCCAAATTAATCATGTTCACTTTCATTTATCAAGATTCCAATTTACAAATTATTGCTGCAGAATCCTGGAAAATGGGCAGTTGAATATAATCAGTGTTTGCCGAGGGCCTAAGGGAAAACAAAACCTTATGAACAACTGAGCTCGTAGGGACTAATCTTCATGTGTCAAAAAGAGGATAGAAATTTCATTTCCTGGTTGGACAATAGTAAAGTGGATATATGAGGATCATATTAAAATATGTACTATTTATTGACACTTCTTTCACTTATATAAACTCCTCAGGGACTAAATAAAGTTTTAGACTCTGCAAGTATTATTTGACCCTGGTCATCTTTCTCTTGTCCTCTACCCTGTTACCCTGTACTGTAACAATATAAAAAAAAACAGTACTAATCATAAAATAGCACTGAGGGTCTCCCCTGAGTTTCTTGAGAAATTAGTTTGCCCAGTATCCCTGTGGTTCTTCACTCCTGATTCCAGTGAACATGAAACATACATTTCTGTCATAAAATTTATGATTAGGTTATTTCATGCTCCTTGGTCCTATTATAAACTGTCATTTTAAAGCAAAAACACAAACAAATAAAAACCCTTTCTGTAAAATGAAAATGTTGGTCTTACAGACTTAAAAAATCTGAAAAGTATCTCATGGGAACCCCCAAGTAGAAATCTCAAATGTATCTGCACTTACTCATAGGTTACTCTTGCTCTCTGTAAGTGTTAAACACCCAATGATGATCCTGAGAATGTATCAGGGAGTTTTGTTCAGGATTGACAATAAAGTCTCAACACTATAAGTCTTAGAGGTATCCATTTTCTACCAATATCCTGACTACCTGAGCATATGGGGCATTCATGGTAGTTGTGGGTTAAATTTGAACATTCGGATGGTTGATATATCTGCCCACCCCTCCTTAATAAAAGATTGTTGCTTCCTAATTTTAAAACTGTGAAATTTGTTCCACTGTGAGAGCAAGTGTCTTTATGGTGAATAAATAGGCACTGGATTGTGACATTTCTGTTTTTATTTCTCTGGAATTCTTAAGAGACTGACATTGGTTCAAGATAAAATATATAGTAATTTGTCATTACTATTATTACTAAGTTTCCTACTTATGAAAAGAATTTTTAAAAACTGAAAGCATAATATGGTGATGAATGCACTTATTACCATGACCTAGAGGGCAGAGACTGGGCAGTCTCTGAGTTTGAGGCCAGCCTTACTTACAGATCCAGTTTCATGACAGCCAACTTTAGGCAGTGAAAGAAACTATGGAAAACAGAAAGTTGGTGAAGATGCAATTGAATGAGGGTGCTATGTTCTAGCCCCAGTAAGAAACAGAACTTGACAGTTTAGGTCATGTGGTTCTTGAGTTAAAGATAGAAAAAAATGAGTTGTGTAATTTTTTTCTGAAATGAAAGACAGCCTTTGTGGCCAGGTGTTATGAGGGGTGTCCCTAAATGGAGGCCTAGAGATGCAAGTGTGTGAAGCTGTAAAGTTAAAGCCTGTATTGCCTTGGAAACTCCAAGAGTTGGAGATGACCAAACTATAAAATACCTGCCAAGAAAAGCTGACAAAAGTCCAGCTGGCCTTGGTGAGCTCCCAATAGATCAGCCACACTGTCTCAGTGGTTGGGTGCACCTCTCATGGTCCTGACTTCCTTGCTCATGTTCTCCCTCCTTCCGCTCCTCATTGGGAACTTGGGAGCTCAGTCCGGTGCTCCAGGGTGGGTCTCTGTCTCTATCTCCATCCATCACCAGATGAAGGTTCTATGGTGATATGCAAGATATTGATCAGTATGGCTATAGGATAGGGTCATTTCAGGTTCCCTATCCTCAGCTGCCCAAGGAACTAACTGGGGACCTCGCCTTGGGCTCCTGGGAGCCACTCTAGGTTCAAGTCTCTTTCCAACACTAAGGTGGCTCCCTTAACTAAGAATTGTGAGGGCTGATGAGAAGCCAAGGACAATGGCCCTGGGTTTTGATCCTACTTCAAGTTCTGGCTTTGTGGGAGCCTAGCCAGTTTGGACGTTCACCTTCCTAGACATGGACGGAGGGGGGAGGACCTTGGACTTTCCACAGGGCAGGGAACCCTGACTGATCTTTGGATTGGAGAGGGAGGGGGAGAAGGGTGGGAGGAGGGGGAGGGAAATGGGAGGCTGGGAGGAGGCGGAAACTATTTTTTTCTTTTTCTCAATAAAAAATTAAAAAAAAGAAAAGCTGACAACAGAGAGCAGAAACAGCCTAAGAGAAGAAAATGGGTTGCAGTTAACAAAGCTCAATTGAGTTGGTGATCTGAAGAGTACTTTGACATAACACGTGGAGATACAAAATTTGTAGTTTACCCAGCTGGTTTCCAGTCATGTAGTGACCCAATAGTTCTAGACTGTGCTCTTTTCTCTGTGTCACAAGCAGAGAGAGAATAAATATATGAATGTTTACTTGTGTTAAGCCCTTCTCTGCCTGGATTCATGATGGAGTAACTCTGTTAAGAAATCCCAGCTAATTGGGGCATGGTGACCTGGACCCCAGGGGAAAAAAAAAACTGAGAGATCCAGGTGCATGCTCTCTCTGTGCAGTGCCTGCTAGACCAATTGTAAGTGGGACCTCCCACTCTTATAGTGTGAGTTTCTCCTCTTTAACCATTAAAGTATTACTTTTTTTCTTGAACAAGCCTTGTTATTTATCATACCAACTTAATTCCCAACACTTGGTGCCCGGTATATGGGGCCTTTTAGAGCCTCTTGCAGTGCTGGCCAACTGCGTCCATGCAGCATTCACTTGGGCATAGATAGCCATGTCTGTGTGCACTCCCTGGTCTGCCCCCACGGAACTACATGAGCCTCATAGCCGCTTCTCTGCAGACACCCAGTCTGCTTCCCTTCATGCACCCTCGCTCTCAGATCCCCTCCCTCTGATGCAGGCTGCTTCCCAGATCCGCTGCTGCCACCATGGGCAAAGGGCATTCCTGTGCACTTTCTCAGTGCACTTCCTTGGCCATACACCCAGCCCAGCTCTGCAGCTGTCAGAGCAGGAGACCTGTCTAGTGTGGCTAAGACATTCACAGAGCACACAGTCTCTGATTTTAACTTCTTGATTTGTGTATATTTTTCAGTATTTCGTTTCCATTCAGCCATCTAAAACCAAGCATGTGAATTCAGGTGCACCCTGACACCTACTGGCAGGCAACGGTTATTGCACCAAATCCAGCTGATTGAACCACAAGTAAGATTTATTATTATTATTATTATTATTATTATTATTATTATTATTATTATTATTATTATTTTGGTTTTTCGAGACAGGGTTTCTCTGGTTTTGGAGCCTGTCCTGGAACTAGCTCTTGTAGACCAGGCTGGTCTCGAACTCACAGAGATCCGCCTGCCTCTGCCTCCCAAGTGCTAGGATTAAAGGCATGCGCCACCACCGCCCAGCTAAGATTTATTATTTTGAATTTAAAAAGGACAATATGGTCAGACAATCTAACCATCCAGGGTTTCCATAGCCTTTTCACTTACACCATGTGTGAGGTCTTACAAGACGCATATGACGTCCCTCCTACATGGCTATTTCTAGGATTCACCTTTTTTTTCTTGTATTCCGTAGTTTTTTCATAAAAATATGGTTTGACGATAGGAAAATGATGCAGTCTTTACAGACTGAATTTAGGCTTCTTAGAAAAGAAGTTGGAAATCTAAGGAAGGACACAACCATCTTAACTAACAATTTTCAGTCAGCTGGGGTATTTTTACACACAACACAGACTGATGCCAAACTCTTCAAGAAAGAGATTGCAGTTCTCAAGGAGGATACTAGAACGTTGTTTAATACAACTCAGTCAACTGAGCTATTTTTGGAAAAGGTACAGTCTAATGGTAATTTATTTAAGGAAAGATTCAGGACGCTGGAGAAGGAAACAGCTGATTGGGCACATAATATGAATTCATTTAAGGAGAGATTCAGCACTCTGGAGAAGGAAATGGATAATTTGGCACATAAAATTCAGCCCATGACGGGAGGCAGAGGCAGGCGGATCTCTGTGAGTTCGAGACCAGCCTGGTCTACAGAGCTAGTTCCAGGACAGGCTCCAAAGCCACAGAGAAACCCTGTCTTGAAAAAAAACAAAAAAAAATTAAAAAATTCAGTCCATGACAGTGGGTGCTGAAACATTATTTGAGAGAATTCACACTGTTGAATGTATTAAATGGACTCTGTTGAAGGGGTATGACAGATTGACTGATAGAATGTCTTTTCAAGAAGGTAATATACATGCCATGAAGATTATGTCCAAGGATGAGATATTATCTCTAATGGACGGACTTCATACCTTAGAATCCTCAATGAGGGCATTAGAGCAGAATACTGGACTGAAGATCCATACCTTGCAGAAGGCAATGGTAAACACATTTGAAAAGATTGAGGAATATTATCTACTTTGATGACGAGTAGCACAAGGTAAGAAATCAAAATTTAACCTCATCAGTGCATAAAACTCTCTGGGACAGCTTCCCCAGAGTTCTACCTGCCTTTCCAGTAATAACTTCAGAAAAAGTAGCCAGGTCCAAATATTCTAAGGTTATTAAGGAATATATATGGGAGCCCATATGTATGAGTGATTTAAAAGAAATTAAACAAGCAATTGTGACTTATAGACTACATTCATCATTTGTTAGAGAGATGGTCAAAACCTGGGCTTTTAGTAACAAAGCCACATCTCACGATTGGGCTCAGTTAATCTCAGCTGTCCTAGAAAGTGGGCCACAATTGCACTGGAGATGCCTTCTTAAAGAGAAAGCAAAAATTTTAGAGCAACAGAAAACAGCGAAAGGAGCTGATATTTCCCTAGATCAATTTCTAGTTGACGGACTTTATTCTGATCCTCAGGATTAAGCTCTTTATGATGACCACACCCTATCCGTGTGTGCCACAGCAGCTTTAAAGGCTTGGGACAGGTTTCAGGAACTAGGAAAGAGTGGAATCATATCTTAGGGTTAAAGAGGGTCAGAGAGAACCCTTTAGTGCCTTTTTGCAAAGACTAATGAGGGCCGTACAAATAGGGATAACTGACCCAGAAGCTAGATGTATTATAATCGAATCTTTATCTTATGAGAATGCCAACATACAGTGCAAAAGGATCCTGAGGCCTTTAAAGATCAGATCAGTCCCCTTGGATAAATAGGTCTTTCATACAATGAATTTGAGACATTTGATTATGGTACTAAAGCATGGGTAGGAGAAGCAATTTCCATTGGTAAGAGAAGACATCAAAATACCAAATGTTTTAATTGTGGTAGAATGGGACATATGAGAATGGATTGTAGACAACAGATTTCCAGGAATAATACCTCTTCTGGGAATAAAAGGAACAGGAGGACTCATCTTTCAGGTTTATGTAGGAGTTGTAGCAAGGGCCGATATTGAACCAATAAATGTAGGTCAACAAGAGATACACAAGGCAATTCAATACCACTGGGAAATGTCATGAGGGGCTTCTCACAGGCCCCCATGACAAATGTGGTCCAGACATTTTCAGTTACTGTGGAGAACATGTCTCGTTAGGAAAACTAGAAGGTCCCATGCCTGCTGTCAAAAGTAATAACAGTCTGAATGATGAGATAAATGTGGAGAATGAGTCAAGAAATCTGGTGGGACAGAGGAAAGATATACTGTAGCATACTTCTATAAATGAACAAAGACCAAAGTTAAGAGTGTGTATAAATGGCATTTTTATTGAAGGCTTATTGGACATGGGTGCAGATGGAAGTATCATTACTCCAGAATCTTGGCATCTGAATTGGCCTCTTCAGGAGGTAGATGTTCAGTTCATGGGAATTGGAACCCTATCTTGGGTAAGATAAAGCATGAGATGGATTGAATGCATAGGGCCAGAAGGGTGAATAGGAAAACAAAGACCATATATAGCCAATATTGCAGTGAATTTATGGGGTCGTGAGCTATTGCAGCAATGGAATACCCAGATTAACATTCCTGTAACCCCTAAAGCTTATATTTCTGAGAAAAATATTAGAAGATATTACAAACAATGAACACCGGCCATCTGGGCAGTACAAGAACACATAGCAATTGATAACCCTTCAGATGTACCAAAAGCCCTGTCTTATTTATTTATTTATTTATTTATTTATTTATTTATTTATTAAAGATTTTTGCATTCTCCCCGCCACTGCCTCCCATTTCCCTCCCCCTCCCCCAGTCAACTCCCCCTCCCCCAATCAACTCTCCCTCCCTCATCAGCCCGAAGAGCACTCAGGGTTCCCTGCCCTGTGGGAAGTCCAAGGACCTCCCACCTCCTTCCAGGTCTAGTAAGGTGAGCATCCAAACAGCCTAGGCTCCCACAAAGCCAGTACGTGCAGTAGGATCAAAACCAGTGCTATTGTTCTTGACTTCTCAGCAGTCCTCATTGTCTGCTATGTTCAGTGAGTCCAGTTTTATCCCATGCTTTTTCAGACCCAGTCCAGCTGGCCTTGGTGAGTTCCCAATAGAACATCCCCATTGTCTCAGTGTGTGGGTGCACCCCTCACGGTCCTGAGTTCCTTCCTCGTGCTCTCTCTCCTTCTGCTCCTGATTTGGACCTTGGGATTTCAGTCCGATGCTCCAATGTGGGACTCTGTCTCTGTCTCCTTTCATCGCCTGATGAAGTTTAATATCCAGGAGGATGACTATATGTTTTTCTTTGGGTTCACCTTCTTATTTAGCTTCTCTAGGATCACGAATTATAGGCTCAATGTCCTTTATTTATGACTAGAAACCAATTATGAGTGAGTACATCCTATGTTCCTCTTTTTGGGTCTGCAAAAGCCCTGTCTTTAAAATGGTTGATGGAGAAACCAATATGGGTCAAGCAATGGCCTTTAGCTGAGGAAAAGTTACAGTCTTTATAATAGCTGGTACAAGAGCAATTTGGTGCTCAACATATAGAAGAATCTAGCAGCCCTGGAATTCTCCTATATTTGTTGTTAAGAAAAAAAATCTGGAAAATGGAGAATGGTGACATATTTTAGAGATATCAACAAGGCTATTCAATGTATGATTCCTCTGCAATCTGGAATTCCTCTGCCCTATCTGTTACCAAAGTGATGGCCTCTCATAGTTATTGATTTAAAGGATTCTTTCTTCACTATAACTTTGCAAGAAAAAGGTAGAGAAAAGTTTGCCTTCACAGTGCCAACTTATACTAATTCTCAGCCTACTAGGAGGTACCAATGGACAATCCTCCCACAGGGAATGCTCAATAGCCCAACCTTGTGTCACTATTTTGTAAGGCAACCTTTGGAAATAATACATAAACGATTTCCTAAGTCTATAATTTACCATTACATGAATGATATTTTACTATCTGATTCAAACATAGATACCTTAGAAAGACTGTTTGAATACATAAAGATAGTTTTACTTAAATGGGGATTGCAGCTTACTCCTGAAAAAATACAGAGAGGAGATTCTCTCAATTATCTAGGTTATAAAATAGGTTTACAAAACATTAAGACACAAAAAGCACAATTTAGAAGAGATTGGAATGACTTTCAAAGATTGTTAGGGGACATCTCCAATCTACAACTGACTGTTGGGATAACACCTGATCTAATAATTCATTTAAACAAAACCTTAGATGTTGATAAAGACTCAAATTGTCCCAGAAAATTAACAGCTGAAACAGAAGAGGAACTTACATTGGTGGAGGAAAAATTACAGGAGGCACATGTGGATAGGGTAAATCCAAAACTTAGTTGTATTCTTGTCATATTGCCTTCCAGAATTTCTTCTAAAGGAATTTTAATGCAGAAAGATGATATTCTTATGTGGAAAATGTCTTTCAATTAATTTTAAAGTGTAAATTGAGACTTCGTCAACTGCATAGACCCAGAAGAAATTATGGTGCCTTTCAATGCTGATGAGATAAGAAAGTTATGAGAAGACAATGAACCATGGCAAAGAGCTTGTGCTAATTTTGGGGGAGAAATTAATAGCAACTATCCCAAAAGCAATAAGCTTAACCTGATAAGGAGAACTTCTTGTATTCTTCCTCAAATCATACGTGATGCTCTGATAACTAAAGCCCATACATTTTATACTGATGCCAACAAATCAGGGAAGGCAGGTTACAAATCAGACTAATTGAGTAAGGTGGAACCAAGCCCTTATAATTCTGTCAAGAAGGCAGAATTATATGCCATTCTTATGGTGCAAAGGGATTTTAAAGAACCTTTTAATATAGTTACTGACTTGCAATATGCAGAAAGAATTATCTTGCATATTGAAACCGCTGAATTTATACTAGATGATATAGAACTGACTTCATTGTTTATCCAGGTAAAAGACATGATCAGGAATAGGCTTTGTCCTATGTACATAGCACAATCTGATCCCATATGGGTCTGTCAGGTCCTCTAGCCCAAGGTAATGCAGAAATAGATCAGTTATTGATTGGAAGTGTGCTTCAGGCCTCTGAATTTCATAAAAAATATCACGTCAATAGCAAAGGTTTGAAGAAAGAATTTTCTATAACATGGCAACAAGCTAAGGAGATTATAAAGAGATGCCATGCTTGTTCATTATATAACCAAACACCACTACCTGCAGGGACTAACCGAAAGGGTACTCAGAGGAATGAAATGTGACAGATAAATGTGTTCCACTTTGCAGAATTTGGCAAATTAAAATATGTGCAACACACCATTGACACTTATTCAGGTTTTCAGTGGGCAACAGCTTTAAGCTCAGAAAAAGCTGATTCAGTAATCACCCATTTATTAGAAGTCATGGCCATTATGGGTATACCTACACAAATAAAGATTGCTAATGGTCCAAATTATGTTTCTAGGAAAATGAAATGTTTTTTGCTTATTATAATATTAAGCATGTTATAGGTATACCACATAATCCTACAGGTCAATCAGTTATAGAAAGATCAAGTCAACTTATAAAGGATATATTATACAAACAGAAAGGGGTGGAAAATGCCCCCAGAAAAATATTTTATCATGCTTTATTAACCTTAGATTTTCTTAACACTAATGAGAAAAAGCCAACGGCAGCAGAAAGACATTGGATAATGGAAAGGTCTGCTGAATTAAATCAACTGGTTTATTTCAAGGATGTGTTGACCTTGCAATGAAAGCCAGGAGATGTGCTGCATTGGGGAAGGGGTTTTGCTCTTGTTTCCACAGGAGAAGAAAAATTGTGGATATCATCAAAATTAATAAAGGTTTTGTTTGAAGATGAGGAACCATTTGGAAAAGAGAAATGACAATTAATCCACAAGGATGATAATCATACAGGTGGTAAGAAAAACATATGGGATGGGGCAGGGTTCTGTTCTTATCTCCTTAGGAAGGAAACACTCATCTTCAAAAAATTCAAGAGACCTTGGATGTTTGAATACTGAAAGATGGAAACTATTTATAACTCAATAAGAATCAGCACGAAAATCGAAGAGGTTCCATAAGTAAAATTATTCTAAACATATTTTTAAATATATATGAATGTGCTTATATTTATAAATATATAGAGCTGGTTTTGAAGCTGGGCTCTGGCTCAGTCCCTCTCTATTTCCAAGCCTGTTGTTAAGCGAAAACCCAGAGTTTCTGTCTCATGTCAAGAGCCATGATATGGGACAGAAGGAAAAAATAATTTATAAAACTTCTTTGTGTTTCCTCATGTCTACTTTTGTCTTTATCATGCCTTTCATTGAATATATATGTCTGTATATGTCTATATAGATAATGCTTAAGTTTCCTATAATGAACAATAAATTTTACTGCAGTAATCTTTGAAGTTTCCAGGAAGAAGATGGGGCCCCACAACAACTCCACCTGGTTAATATAATGTCATGCTACTGATAGCACTGCTAACCATACCTGTTTTGGGTACCAGCTGCACAAGAAGGTTCCAACTTGGTTAGCTGAAATGGTCTATATCTTTTATAATGTTCTGGCCAGACCTCCACAAAATATTCAGAGAATATTTGCAATTTTACCAGACCAAATTTTAATCTTGGAATTCAATCATCATTTTCTTTAACGGGATCCCCTAGAAAACACGCCACCCACATGACAGCAATTTTAGAGAACGACGTCCCCTCTCCCAACAAAGCTTGTCCTCAGGCTTAGGGACATCATTTAGGGGTTGATTATAACTGGTATACGGTTGAGGGATGGGGGAGGAATTTTATTGGCTCAGGGATCTTTTTTATTTTTTTTAAAAGAGGGATAATTGGATGTTGGGATAATAGATTGGTATTTGTGAACTATAGTTTTTAGACAATTATATTGGTATCAATTCTTGTATATTGATACAAAGTTAAATTATATTGAATATTGTATGCATGTATGCTTCTACCTCTGCTTAAAACATTATGTATTGATATATAATGTATAATATAAAACATATTTACCATATTGCAGTGCACATTACTACCTCTGATAAAGATACTTATGCATTGTTTACATTTGAAGGTCATTGTCCTCATTTATTGCATAGTTGTTTATTCTCTTAGTCTTTAAGTTAGAGAGGTATTGAGAATTATAGATCAATATCATCTATGTTTGTCATATTTATAATTAGGCTAATCAGGTTCTTTAGATACATAGAGATTATATTCAGTATAGATAGTATAATCTTCAAACTCTTCAAAGATCTGTCGAAATGGCATTTAATCTTAGAGCTCTGTGGTGGTGAGACATAATCACTCCTGGCAACACTGCTCTATTCCCGAGAGAATGTTGAGCACCAAAGACACTCCACCTGGAGCCTTTCTTCTTGGCAGAACTGGCCTTTGGACAAAAAAATGCCCATACCTTAACCACTGGCAGAGATACAGAGTATCTGTAAATGGATAAAACAGTACTGTCATATCCTGCCCAGACAGGGTAAGATAGTTTTGAAAAGTTTCTTACCTTTGAAAATGGTATGTCAGTTATGTTAGGTATTAGCCAAAGTTCGTTGCTTCAACATTGCAAATGAGATTTTGGGTGATTGCCCAGGTAGTCAGTTGTCTCTGTCATTTGTTGCACATTTTGGAAGTTTCTCTATTACACTTCCTGTTTACTCAAGTAATATTGTTTCCCTTCTCAGATACTTGATGGAGTTTAAGATTAGATAATTGTAGTTACATTCCTCTTGATTTAGCTAAGCTTAATTTTAATGCAATATTTAGACTCCTTGAAATAGAATGTTTAGTAAAACTTTTGTTATGTATTCCTTGCTTAATATTGTTTATTGTTTGTAATTTTATATTTGGAATCTGTTTCTATTGTATATAGTTGTATTGGGTTTGGATGGATCTTGTTTAGACAAAAGGGGGAAAATATGGGGAAACTCTGTTAATCGATCACAGCTAATTGGGGGGTGGCGACATGGACTTCAGAAAAAAAACTGGGAGATCCAGGTATATGCTCTCTCTCTGCTGTGCCTGCCTGACCGATTGTAAGCCAGACCTCCCACTTTTATAGTGTGAGTTTTCCCCCTTTAACCATTAAAGTGTAACTGTTATTCTTGAGCTAGCCTTGTTATTTATTGTACCAACATAATTTCCAACAGATTCAGTCCAGGTATTCAGGTCCATCATATGGTGCTGCCTGTTTTTAATGGGTCTTCTAACATCAATTAATATTATCAATACAGTTCTATACAGACTAGCTTGGTATATACAAATCCTCATTTAACTCAAGTTGATAATCACAAGAAATATATTCTGTAACAGGCCTCTGATTCCTGGGAGGCTATTAGAATAAAGGATCATGGAATAAATGCAACTCTCTGAAAACCTTCTTCAATTCTTCAGAACAGAATTTGATATCCCACTTCTAATTTATATTACAATTCAACAGCAATTTTGGTTATCCTCTGATAACTTCTGCTCACTAACACTGATTTAATTCTGGCAGAAATACATGTTCACATCCATACTAACATGGATCTTTGAAACAGTTTTATTAACTAGCATTTCTTCACTCTACAAGTTGCATGTAAAGTTATGGAGAAAATACTCTTGAATGAAAAATGAGTGCATAAAGGTTTTGTTCCTTTCCTTGATGATTTAACCCCACTTTCTGACCAAACTAGACCACCAATATAATATAATATTTTATCAAATATCAGGGACACTGCGTGCTTCCTAGTGTAGAGTACAGGATGTAAATAAGGTACATATGCAGGAAATAAAAAGGAAATAATGAAGGGGAAATAAGGAAGTGTTAAGGAAGAAAGGTGATTTGAACAATGAGAAGGAAGAAGCTCCTGTGCTGGCTAGTATTCTGTCAAATCGACACAATCTAGAATCATATTAAAGGGAAGAAATTTCAAGTGAGAAGATGTCTCCATAAGTTCTTTCTGAAGACAGCATTCTGACATATTTTATTGATAAATGTTATTTTTGGGGAACCATATCCACTGTGGTTAGTGAAACTCCTGGGCATATGGTTATGGTGATTGGAAAGACAATGGTCCCCAAAGAGAATGACATTATTAGGAGGCGCATCCTTGTTGGAGTAGGTGTAGTCTTGGAGGAACTATGTTACTGTGGAAGTGGACTTTGAAGTCTCATATATTCTCAAGATACTCCCCGGTGTCTCAGACCACTTCCTATTGTCTGCAAGCCAAGGTTATAGACACTTGGTTTCTTCTCTAGCACCACATCTGCCTGCATGCCCCCATGCTACAGCATGATGTAATGGACTAATCATCTGAAAATGTTAGCCTCACCAATTAAATATTATATCATTATAAGAGTTACTATGGTCATGGTGGCTCTTCATATCAATAGAAAGCCTAATTAAGACAGTTATTCTGGGATTTATGCGAAAACATCCTGAGCAAAACTCAGGAAACAATCCCACAAGTAGCACTTCTTTATGGCATCTGGTTGAGTTACCTCAGTTAGTGTGTCTTAAGAGTTGTAAGTATATAGAAAACCTTTTCTCTTTGTCTCACATTGAGTAATGGTATTTTATCATAACAACAGAAACCTAGATAATACTTCATCTTTCCCACAGCACCCACATTTAATAAGCAGGATTCAGGTTATGGTGTCTTATGTGGGTCCCAAGGTCTGTAATCCAGTCTTACCATCACTGATGTTCTTTATTTCTTTATATCAGGGTTCTCAGTGTATTGGTAGCAATTGTTAATACAAGTAGAAAGTGATTATGTTCTTGTTTTATAGAGTAGCCTCAGGGGAACCATAAGTTTCTGACTGAAACTTTGTTTTGGATATTGACTTTCTTAGACTATTCTAAAGCTCAGTAAAGAAGTTCATTAGACAATGGCAATAAGACCTTAAAGGGATGAAGAGACCACCACTGGAATGTGCTAAAGCTATCCAACCTCATAATGAACCCACAGCCTCTGGTAGAATGGCAAGAGACTCTTGGGATCATTTGCACAATGAGCAAACCAGATATCACAGGTTTGCATGGTTGTACTCTAATAAAAAATAGTACTTAGTACAATAGACATACTTAAAATACAGACACACACACACATACACACACTACAATTGAATCTGGGTTGCTGGAATGTATCTGCCCTATCCTTTTTTGTGTCCAGAACTTGGTTTTGTCCCAGATGGTCTCAAGTTTTTGTAACTTTATTTAAACTTAATTTTTATGAGTATATCTCAGAATTAATAAAAGTAGGTACCAAGACAAGAACTCAAAGTAGACATTACAGTTCTTCAAGCCCAGGCAAACACTGTAGATGTTCTAAATAGTTCCCTGTTGACTTTATGGTAGATCACCCTTTTCTTAGTCTTGCTCTAGCCCTGCTTCCAACTTTGTACCGCTGTGGTTGGGAAGTGTCAACATAGTTTCAAATATCAGGCTAGCCACATTCTCAGACTTTGTAATTGAACTGAAGGAACTGACCCAGGGACTTTTCAGTAAAAGAAGCAGGCACTTATTTGGGATTGTGAACTAATATGGCACCAAACCCCAGGAGAAGGTAGGATTTCAGCTCAGATCCTCTTTAAGAGTGTATATCAATCTCTGTATTGTTCTGTGTCTCATCTGCATTGTGTGATATGACATAGGAAGAATTGTTCTTTATTAATTTTTCAAGAGTCTGCAATTTTGAAAATTACACATAAGATCCACAGTCAGGCTAAGGGGTCCAGAGAGCCAGGGGGAGTGTTCCTGCCCCTGGGGCTTCTTTCAACCATCCCACTTTGCCCCCCCCCCAAGTCCACCTTTTTGTCTGTAAGGTCCTTAGAACCTAGAAAGAAATCCTGCTCCCATGGTGAGGGGATCTAGAGAGGTGAATAAGTAGCCACATGGCCAGACAGTCCCAGGGGACTGAATTCAGGCCCCCTCTAATTCCCTAAAATTTTCTGGCCATCCAGCAGGGTGAGTTCCCTGCTTCTGGCTTCCTTTACTCCATTCCACCCTGCCTTCCCAAGCCTGCCTTTTCATCTGCAAGGTGCTTATATCACCCAACACAGCCTGCTTCAGGGCTGAGGGGTCCAGAGAGTAAGTGGGGAGTGTTGGTCCTGCTGGGGCTTCTTTCTATCATCCCACACTGCCCCACACGTTGGCCATTTTGTCTGCAAAGTTCATAGACCCTAGTAAAAAAAAACCCTGCTCAGGGGATTTGGAGAGGTGAGTAAGTGGCCACACTGCTTGACAGTCCTAGGGGACTGATCCCAGGCCCCCTCCAATTCCCTAAGCTTTTCTGGCCATCCACAACAGTGTGTTCCCTGCTTCTGGTTTGTTTTACCCCATTCCACCCTGCCCCCAGCACACCTTTTCATCTGTGAGGTTCTTGGATCCTCCCCCAATACAGCCTGCATCAGGGCTGAAGGGTCCAGAGAGCTAGCGGGGAGTGTTCCTGCTGCTGGGGCTTCTTTCTACCATCCCACCCTGCCTACCAAGCCTGGCTTTTTGTCTATGAGGTCTTTCGAACCTGGCAAGAATCCCTGCTTCAGGGCAGAGGGGATCTGAGAACCTGTTCCAGTGCTGAGGGGACCTAAGTTAGGGCAGACCAAGAAAAACTCCCAAGTACACAGTCAGCCACAGCAAAGATCGGACTCTATTGGTCTCATTTGAAAGGTTCAAAGAATTCCTCCAACATCCTGAAAAGCAACATGATAACACCAGAATCCAGAAAACACAAACAGGAAGACATGAACATCCTAACCTAGAAGAAGTAGAAGAAATCAATTTTAAATGTAACCTTATGAAAATGATGGAGACCCTTAAACAGGAAGTAAAAAACTCCCTTAAAAGATGGAAAAGAACACAAACAAAAAGTTAGAAGAAATTAATAATTCCTCCAAAGGTACCCAATAAAACCAAGAAAAAGCAATCAAACAGGTAAAGTAAACAGTTCAAGACTTGAAGACCAAAATGGAGGTAATAAAGAAAACAGATACACTTGAATAGTTGGATATGAAAAATCTGGGCAAACAAACAGGAACTACAGAAACAAGTATAACTAACAGAATACAAGCGATAGAAAAAAAATAATCTCAAGCACTGAAGATACTACAGAGAAAATAGTCTCAGTAAGCAAAGAAAACAGCAAATCAAAAAATTCTTAATATAAAACATCCAGTAAATCTAGGACACCGTGAAAAGACCAAACCTAAGAATAATAATGGTAGAAGAAGGAGAAGAAAATATATTCAACAAAATTATAGAAGAAAACTTTCCCAACCTTCTATGAAGGTATAAGAAGCTTACAGAACACCAATTTGACTAGATCAAAAGAAAATCCCCTCACCATATAATAATCAAAACACAAAATATACAGAATGAAGAAAGAATATTAAGAGCAACAAAGGAAAAAGGTCAAGTAACATATAAAGTTCAAGTAACATATAACATATAAACCTAGCAGAATTATACCTGACTTCTATATGGAAACCATGAAATACAGAAGGTCTTTGGTAGATGTACTACAGACACTAAGAGACCATGGATGCAAGCCCAGACTACTATATCCAGCAAAGCTTTCTTTCGCCATTAATGGATGGAGAAAACAAGATGCTCCGTGACAAAAATGCACCTCAAACTCAAAGAAAGACACTACCTCAGAGTAAAGGGTTGGGAAAAGGTTTTCCAATAAAAGGAACCTAAGAAACAAGTTGGTGTGGCTATTCTAGTATCCGAAATTGATTTCAAACAAAATTGATTTCAAACTAAAATCAATCAGAAGAGATGGAGAAGGACACGTTATACTCATAAGAGGGACAAGAATTTGTTGGATTTGCTGTTTTGTTTGATCAATTTGTCTATTTCTTTTATAGTATCTTCAGCATCTGAGATTCTTTCTTCTATCTCTTATATTCTGTTGGTTATACTTGTCTCTGTAATTCCTGTTCGTTTATCCAGATTTTTCCATATCCAGTGATCCTTCAGTTTGTATTTTATTACCTCCATTTTGGTATTCAAGTCTTGAACTGTTTCCTTTTCCTGTTTGATTGATTTTTCTTGGTTTTTATGGGTATCTTTGAGGGATTTATTAATTCTTTCTAACTTTTGTTCATTTTCCATTTCTTTAAGGGAGTTTTTCACTTCGTGTTTAAGGGTCTCCATCATTTTCATAAGGTTACGTTTAAAGTCAATTTCTTCTACTTCTTCTGGTTTAGGATGTTCATGTCTTCCTGTTGTATGTTCGCTTGATTCTGATGTTATCATGTTGCTTTCCAGGATGTTGGAAGAATTCTTGCATTGGTGCCTGTCCATCTCTTCCTCTCCGGACCCCTTCAGCAAGGGAGCAGGGTTTCTTGCTGTGTTCCAAGGACCTCACAGACAAAAAGATGAGCTTCCTGGATCCCCCCAGCACAGGAGCAGAGTGTTTTACTGGCGTCCAGTGGCACAATCAGTTAGTGTGCAGTGCTAGACCTTTAAAATGTGTAAGTTTCTGAATATATACAAAACTGTGTCATGCCACTAGCTTGTTGCTGGGGCTCTGTTCAAATGATGTACACTTTTGGGTCTCTTTCATCTTAATTGATACATGAACCATAAAGATTATGTTTCAAATTATAATTTATTTTCTGACTCTAACTTTAAATAAGAAGCAACAACTTACCTAGGCTTCAGCTGCCTTCTCAGTTTTCTTTCTAAGTAAAACTTAAATTACTGGCCTCACTTCCTATTGCTAACATCAGGACTAAAAGAAATTTGAATTGCTACCAGATTCCAAAAAATACATAATCTCACCAAACAGGTTTCAAAATAACTTTTTACTATTCTTCATTTAAAGGTATATATATATATATATATATATATATATATATATATATATATA
>JABTXL010009188.1:871251-881254 GCA_025134845.1 Neodon shergylaensis
TATATATATATATATATATATATATATATATATATATATATATAAAAGTTCTGAGGATATAAACAGTTAAGTTGTGCTATGTAGTTCAAGGAAAATAAATGATACTCAGTATAGATTTCTAATTTAGGTCTAAATTTATGACAACATATATCAAGCTCAAAAATATGAAAGTTTAAATTTGGGTGAAGTTTTTATGAGATCTAAGATGTGTTAGTTTAATGTTTGAGAATATATGGAGGCTTGGATAAGAAGGTTTTGGGAGGAAAGAAAATAAATTAGGATATGTAAAAGGCAAGTTATTAAGCTAGATAAAAGCAAGTTTTTAAAGTTTGAGGATGAGAAGTTTAAATGATACAAAAATTCAAAAATTATCTGATATATATAAAAAAGAAGCATATTTCACATTTCTATCTTTTACTATTCTGCTGTTACATTGAGACTCCAAAGGTTCTTATTTTGGCAGTAATTAATAAAATCCCAATTAACTATTATTCTGCCTCTAGCAAAATATCACCACTAGTATAATAATCACAAATAATAAAAAGGCTCTGGAAATTTTTTCTCCTATGAAGGTTCTTGTGGGATCAAAAGATCAACTTGAATTCATCAAAACCCACAGGTCGAGATATATATGCAAAATGTACCACCATCTTATGACAAGGGTCTCTTGCTCTCTCTCTCTCTATCTCTCTCTCTCTTTCTCTCTTTCTCTTTCATTCTCTCTATGATTATTTAAATTCCCCTTTTTCATCTACCAGGACCATAAACCCACCATAATTATTTTTCTATACCACTAAAATTCACTCATGTCCCTAATCTATCTGTTTCAACGGGGTTCAGATCAGTTACAGACACCTCCAGCAAATCCAGCATCAAATCTAGCTGTTTTGTCAGAATCTACATCCTAGTCCAGCCTCACAGAATACACATCCTTAGTCTCTGATGATCCTACAGAGCATGAACAATGAGAGAAACAACCTGCTCTTCCTGAACTTGGCCAACATTGTGGAATTTTGGGTCCCTAACTACAATGCACTAATTTCAGCATGAAGTAGGGAGATGAGTACATTGCACCTTGTCATTCATTTACTTTCAACAAAAATTCTGGAAAATTAATTTCCTAACCTGGGACATATGGCTGAAGTACCTATTTAATATATTCTTTCAAAGAAATTACTAAGGTTCTAAGTAGGTCTAAACCACTTACAGTTGCTTTAATTTGGGCATTACTATGCTCATTACTATTGTAAGAACTGTTGTTGTATATACAACTGCTTTAGTACAACAGGTTCATACTACAGAGCGTGTTAATTGCTTCTCAAAATATGTTATCCAAAAACTGCTAAAAATCTAGAATAGAGCCACCTCCAGGATCATATCAGTGCTTTGGAAGAAGCTGTTCTTCTACAGGAAATCAGTTGCACAATATTAATCTTAGCCTTAGTGTTCAGTGTCATTCTACCTTTACATGGATTTTTGTAAACAATCTTCCATATGATGACACAGAATATGATTGTGGTCCAGTTCAGGCACATTTATAGGATAATTGGAATATTTCTGCTTTAGCTATAGACATAGATTCCTCCCTTCACCAAAAATTCTCTGACAGGTGTAGGAAGAGAGAGCTGCTTTTTGGTTCCTGGCCACTTAGCCCCAAAATAACCATGGAGAAACTGTATTAATTAAATCACTTCTTGGTCCATTAGCTCTACAGTTTTATTTGGTAACTCTTACAACTTAATTTAATCCATCTCCATTAATCAGTGCATCACCACGTGGTTGTGACTTACCATCAGAGTTTCAGCACATCTGTCTCTGGCAGCAGCTCTGTTGCTTCTCTCTGACTCCATTTCCTTTTTCCCAGAATTCCATTTAGTTTTCCCCACCTAGCTCTGTCCCCCTAAAGCTTGCTATAGGCTCAAACAGTTCCTTTTTTAACCACTGATATTCACAGCATACATAGGGGAATCCTACATCAGACAGGTTTACTCTATACAAAAATTATGACTATCTCTTTTTTTCATTGTCTAAGCTGATATTAAATAGATGTTTCAAGAATGAATGGTGAGCTGAGTCTCAGTTGATTTGCAGATCCTCATGAAAGTCAGTCTTTTCTTTGCTGTTGTTTGATATAGCTCTAGCAGTGAACACTGATATGGAATGAATTGATAGAGAGCACAGCTGATTGATATCAGTATAGTTCTATGTTCTATAAAGGTTTGAGACTATGGGGAGGGTTTCTAAGACTGGGAAGGAAGTAAATATGGGACCAGGGAATAATGTGTGATCTCAGAACCTACCTCAATTAAAATCTATATACACTGATTTAATGATTTTATGAAAAGTAATTTAATCATACTCTTGAGCATCTTAGAGGAATTATACTTATATGGCAGTGCATATTGTTACATATTTTATATTCTAAGAGACTGGAATTTCTGATGGACCATATAGCCAGAGTTAACTATAAAACTGAATTTATGTAACACTTAAAACTCCAAAGGAGTTTTGTTTTCTCAGATGTTATTATTTGGACATACTGCTCAAATTTATATTTTAGTTTATTAAAATAGACCCCCCAAAATGTTCTAATCTGATAGAATTCAGAGATGGGTATTTTTATCACACTTCATATCACATTTTTTACTTTACATTATTTTCTTAATGAAGAAACATGTCAATGGCTGTGGTCATTGGTGAAGCTATTGTCACAGTATGTTGACGGTATGTTGTACACATCCTAAATCAGCATTGCTTCATTTACATATGTAATTTTGAAAAGTTGTTACAAAAGTAACAGACAAAACAACATTCATAATGTCTGTTTCTGTGATTGTTTTAAGGCTAATCTTCTCTGTCATCTCAGTCTCAGAGCAACTTCCTGCTCATCCAGGGTTTTTGACAAACTCAGGATGTGGTTGTAACACTGTGTCTTGCACAAAAATAGACTGCAGTGTCTTCAGATGTCAGACTGCTGAGCTCCATGTAGGCAGTGCTGGAGGATTTTTCTGTAGTCAGTTTGGCCTTGCCCTGGAACTTCTCATTGTAGTAAGTACTACCACTTCCAGGATAAATCCATCCAATCCACTCCAGCTCCTGTCCAGGCCTCTGCTTCACCCAGCCAATATAGTTGTTAGTGAAAGTATAACCTGAAGCCTTGCAGGACAACTTCACTGAGGATCCTGGTTTCTCCAGTTCAGGCCCAGACTGATGTAGTTGTACCTGGGAGAGGACACCTGTGAAGAAAAAGAGAGAGTAGATTGTCAGAGACATTGTCACCTCACTCTCTGTCTTCTCCTCAAGTTTGGAATTGGAAATCCTTTACCTGTAGTTACTGACACAAGGAAGAGAATGATCCAGTTCCATCCCATGGTGTGGACCTTGTGTGTGCAGTGAGTGTAGAGAAGACACTGATCATATGTTGTTCTGGGGTTTGGACATCCCTGTATTTACCAACATATTCTAGGTAATTTGCATATTCAAGAACAGGAAACTTCTTAAATAAGGACCTAGTCCAATTTGAGAAGGAGGTGGGGGACACTTGAGTCAAGCAACAGGATGATGACATTTAAGTCCTAATCCTATCTGAGGAAATGCATCTTATCCCATTCCCTCTGTTCTGCAGCTGTTGTGGGTGTAACATCAGGACATAAATTCTCAATAGATTTCTGGCCTGAGGCAGTTGCTCCACTTTGTGACAAGATTTTCAGAATAATTCACAGAAGGTGGTTATGACGATAATGGTAGTGATTGAAAATTTCAAAATTTGCTAAATTTTGAAATATAACAGCCTACTTTTACATATATACATTTAGAATTTTCCATAGAAGAAGGTTTTATACAAAAACTCGCTGAAATGACCTAAAGGAACATACTTCAGAAATGTTCGCACAGTGATGAGTAAAGTGGTATTATCAATCATAACTCATGGAAATAATCTTTATGTTTGTCAGCAGATGATTGCAGCAAGAAAATATAGCTATATATGTTACACAAAAGGAATAGGTAATCTGAAAGAATAAGAAACTTATATCACCTTTAGGAAAACCTATGTAACTGAAGATAACTGTATTAATTAATATTATCTCTGAAACATAGATAGTATATGAAACTCTAACTCTAAGTAGTTTTTGTATATTGAATAAGTACACAGTACTATTTATGCAATTATCTAACAACTTAGAAATGAAACTGTCTAGCAGAATATAGCAAAAACAGGAGTGTCAAGAAAAGGAATGGTAGAAGTTATGGGAGAAATATGCAGTGTAAAATATACAGGTATGAAAATTCTAAATGTATATAAAATTATTATTTTCAATTTTCAAAATGATTTTCTCATTCTTTGAAATTTTCAATCAAGTTACTGTGATCATGTCTTTCCCCAACTATTTTCCTCTCACTTTCCTGTGACCTTCTAACAAGTCTCTCTTTTGTTTCATAATAACAGAGTGAGTCAAATCAGTTCTATCTATATACACTTAGGTGTTTCATTCCCTAGTGCTGAAGGAGCCACTAGAATCCTTCTCAAAAGTGATTATTCTTTTATCATCAGTCATCCAATGCCAATAAACCCAAAGCTTGGTGTTGGCCTGCAAAGAGTCCCTCCCCAACATATTACAATATTTGTTAAATTTTCAATTCTCTCATAAAGTATATCACAACCTGATGTGGGAGGTCCTTCCGCTCCTCCAACCAATAGCTGCTGAGATACCAGCCCATTGGGGCGTGGTCTCTCTCCCTTTAAAAGCAACTACTTCCCTCCGCTCTCTCTCTTCACTTCCTGCGACTAGACTCCCTTCCTGGTTGCGCAGAGGGCTGTTGTCTGGGACGGTGATTTGTAAGTTTTTTCCTCTTTAAATAAATACCACCCTATTAATCATAATTACAAACTGGTGTGGCATTGTTCGTGACTTATGCCTTCAACAACCAAAGTTTCAATTCACCCCACTGTTTCACCCATACTTCTGCTCTCCCCCAGATGCACAACATTCTGTCTCCCTGCAGAAAAAAGAAACAAGCATCCCTGGACCATCCATAAAATATGAATGTTACAATAAGACGAAGCACATAAAATATCATCAAGCCTGGATGAGGCAACCCAGTAAGAAGAAAAGAGTCCTGCAAGTAGGTTGAAGGATCAGACAGGCTCTATTTCCAGTGTTAGTAATCCCAAAAGTATGCCAAGCTATTCAGTCATTACAGATATGCAGAGGACCTAAGACAAACCCCTACAAGATTCCTGGTTTCTAAGAACCTCCATGAGTTGTTAGTTGAATCTGTAGGTGGTTATCTCTTGGTGTTTGTGAGCCCTCTGGTTTTTATTAAACTTCCTCCCACTCCTCAGCAGGACTCCATGAACTACACCTAATATTTGGCTCCAAGACACTGCAGGTGCTCCCATCAGTTGCTGGATGCAGTCTCCCTGTTCTCGATGATGATCTGCTGGATTCCAGTCACAGAACACTCTCTGGGCAGGAAAAACAATTGTAGGTCGATGATTTGTGGCTGGATTTTAGAACGTACATGTTTACAGAAGATAATCTGTTCAGGAAAATTGGTATAATATATGTAATCTATGAAGCTGACCCAAGCAAAGACTCCTAGTAATAGGGTACATGGAGCCTGAAATGACCATTTCTTAATATATTTTTTTAAAAAATGTTAAATTGTTTTCAATGGTGAAGGCAAGGCACAAATACACCAAAGTGCATATAAGAACCTTGGAGTACAACTTATGAAATTCAATTCTCATTCGTAGAAAATAAATACAAGTAATTCAAAATATACTGTTATGTTTAAAAGTAGATGTCTTTACTCACTCGGCTACTTCACAGATTCTCATGCTGTAATGTTGACTGGTTTGATTTGTTGATATCTTGTGCTGGTAACTACAGCTGTTAAGAGTTTATATATATAGTAGCTATGTCTGGTCCTGAAGACATTTCATGGCTACACACTCCATATTCTAGTTTATAAATTTGATCCCCCTTTTTTTGTGAAGGTCCCTGAGTTTTAGGTGCAAAGTAGATACAGATGACTCATCTGTGAATGAGTACTCAGTCTTCCAGTCTTAGCACCTTGACCAGGTATGCATGTCTATATTTTACCCACTGCACACAGAAGTTCTTGTGATCATGGCTGAGAACAGGACTAATCTATTTAATAATTTTTGCTTTGGTTTGGTTTGGTTTTGCTCTCTCTCTCTCTTTCTGTGTGTGTGTGTGGATGCTTCTGTGATTTTTATATTGTTTTAATCCTACTCTTTAAATCTTTTTTCCCTTTGTTTTGTTTTGCTTATGTGTTTGCTTCTTACAGAAAGAAAGAGCTGGATGGTGGGAATGTTGGAAGGACATAGGAGACGTTATAAGATGGGACTCAGCAATTAGAATATATTGTATGAAAATTTATTTTAAAATACACAAATAGCAAATGAAAACTGAATAAAATAAATAAGAAAATTTAAACATGTAAAAAATTAATAAGGAATCTTTACTGTGTGTGAACATGGAAACATCACATTTTTAACACAGCAGGTGCAGGTCAGTAGAAAAGTAAGTAGGATACAGAGTCAACCTCCACAACAACGTGATGTTTTTCCTAGGGATTCTTGGCACCATTGTGCCCCCTTCTGGTTCTGAGGTCAACTGCATTTTGATTTGTCATTGCTTACACTAAAATTCCACAGTCTCCCTTGAGCAGCAACATATCCCTGCAACTTCAGTGCTCACGGAGCTCAGCTGCAGGGAGAAATCTCTCTAATTTCTAGGAGATGCTGACTGGATATTTCAGAGACTGGTTTTAAATTATACCTTTATGATTGTCAATGTCCCTCTCAATGCCAGAGTCTTTGTCTCTTTAATCCATATGGGTTCACAGAGACATTCTCATCCTAAAATATATATTCACAGATTTCTGGAACCTGATATTGATGAGAGATGGTGTGAGAATCTGCTCCTAACATAAGCAAATGTGTGTATTGCAATATGTGCTGATCTGATGCAATGTTGTTGAAATATGCAAGAGTTTCCAAAAGTGCATGCACACATCTGGAGGCAGGGAATGCTCTTTTGTGTCCCAGCCAGTCAGACCTGAATAATCACACAGAAACTATATTAATTATAACACTGTTTGGTCAATGACTCAGGCATATTTCTCCTTATCTCTTATATCATAAATTAACCCATTTCTATTCATCTGTGCATTACCACATTGCTGTGGCTTACCAGATAAGGTTCTGGCTGGTGTGTTTCTATATTGGCAGCTACATGGTGTCTCTTTGACTCTGCCTGCTATCTCTATATATCTCTGCTAGCCTGACTATATTCTGCCCTGTCATGGAGTGAAGAAGTTTCTATATTAGCCAATGGTAATAAAACATATTCATAACACACAGAGGGGAATCCCACATCATCTCCTCTTTTCTGACTAAAAGATATGTTTTAATTTTAATATAATGAAATTACATATACAAAACAGTTATCAAGCATGAATTATAGTTACAATATTTCTTTGTGAGTTTAAAGTTTTATATTTATCTTTTATCATAACCAAGAAAAACATTAATTATACCTATTTCTCTTCAACTCTATGAAAGACCCCAGAAGAATATAATATTACCTATGTAAACAGGAAATACATTTAAGCAACTTCCAAAGATCTAGAGTTAACAGAGACATCTCACTGCCTGGACAGTCACCCAAAGTTCTTTTGCAACATTGGGGCATCCATCTTCATCCTATAGGACCATAGTATCCAGCAGACTTTTCCATGAAGCAGGAATTTTGAAGATCTTTTCTGCCTTGTAATGGCAAAGTCCATCAGTTGGTTTCTTCTGTGTTCTGCAGAATTTCTGACAGACTCTTTCATGAAACAAGAATTATGAAGGACTCTCTCAATGTTAGGCAAGTTTAACAGTCATTTCTCTGTGGGTCCTGCATGCCCAGTTCATAGACCATAGCCTCTAGCAGTTCAGGCAAGATCAGTTTCTAGCCCAAATGGCTATCCCTTTCACATTAAAGCAAATTCCATAACAAGTTTCTTCAATGCCCATTAACCTCTCTGAAATAATTGGTGCTGCCAGAAGTCCCATGTCTCAATGTTGAGAAAAGTCAAAGTTCTTAAAACATTTAAATGCCATGTTCTATAGGTCTTTGAAGTGTTGTAAATTATCTAACTGAAATATATCTCTGTATATCTAGAAAACCTAACTAACGTGACTGCAACTTTGACTATTATAAATGACTATTACTCTGTAATTTTCAAGTATACATACTTTAAAATGAGCTGCACAAACACAAAACATTACAAGAGCAGAAATACATATACATAGTTTAATAAAATTGACTTATTTTTAATCAGTAGACCAAGATCCATATCAATGTAAATTATTCATTTCTATATCATATACCCTTTTAAAAAAAGAGATTGACTCTAATGATTAGTGATTTATCCTTAACCCCACTGAGATGAAAACAAACATTTATAAATAATAACTTTGGCAATTTAGTCATAGTTTTCTCCAAACTGCTTCCTGACATTTGTGGGGCAAAGTATTTATATGGTTCACACAGAATTTTCAAGGTGTCTTAGTCCATCAAACCATGTTAGCCTAAAAGGAATCCATAGGTTATCATCTGTGGAAACAAGGTAGCAAGTTTCTATAGCAACATTTTCTTAGATACAAATTTTGAAGTTAAGAGACATTTATGTTGGTTTAACTTAGCAGCCCCCCAAAACAAAGATCTCTCTGCAGTCAAACAAATCAAAGAAAACACAATAATATTCATAATTCAGACGCTTTGTGTATATTCCTTCTTTACACGGTTTATTTTTTCATTACTCCTTTAATCTATGATTGTCTTGGTATGTTTTATATTAATCTTACTGGCTCTTTAAAGAATTTGTTTTATTTTTTAAACCTATTTCTTTTTATAGCTGACTATACTTTTTCTTCTATCTCAAGCCTATGTACATTTGTTAATGTTAACGCACACTGTGACCTTCTCAGAGATTTATTACAGTTTGAATCTTTCTTTATTGTGCATCTGTAATCATTTTCTGATGAGAAGCACCTTTTTTTAATTTTTTTTAAAATGCTAAGTGGTCATGGCTAGGATCAAATCCATGGCCCTAAATGTTTGTTTTGCCCAGTCCAACATGGTGAGGGAATGTTCACTGCCAGCACCAGGGGGCATGCATACTGCACCAGCTCCAGCAACACAGTGGGTCTTTGTTGCCATTAAGCAAGTTGTAGCCCTCCGCTCAGAAACCCCATTTAAGGAATCCATAACTGACCTCACAAAAGAGCCCTGCCTCTGCTTGTGGCCAGCAAACAGAGACTTTCTAAAAATAATGCAGCTACCAAGAAATTCCACTTGCCTACTGATTGTGTGGATCTAGAATCTCTCTTTTTAAGCTTTCTTGGGCTTTATGTGGATGTACATTGTCAAACATTTGGATAACATTTGTAACTGGTAGCAGCACGTTCATTCCTTTACTGCCCATTCATTTCCAACTGGCCATACCTGAAGAATAACTAATAATAATTAATATAGAAACTATATTAATTACAACACTGTTTGACCTATCATCTCAGGCTTCTTATTAACTAACACTTATATCTTAAATTAATGAATTTCTATTATTCTGTATATCACCATGAGGCTGTGGTTTACTGGTAATGGTCTGGCACCTCTCTCTTCTAGTAGATACATGGCATCTCCCTGACTTGCCTACTCTATCCTATATCTCTGTTTGGATTTTCTACCTTGCATTATTCTGCCATTCTATAGGCTGAAATAGCTTTACCATCAACCAACCAAACAACACAAACACAGAAGGACATTGTTTGATGATGTGGGGTTCCTCTTTGAATGCTATGATTAAGTTTTATCACCATTGCTTAATAAAAAAGCTGCTTCAGCTTATATCAGGGCAGAATATAGCCAGGAAGATTGTATATATATATATATATATATATATATATATATATATATATATATAT
>JABTXL010009188.1:881264-909576 GCA_025134845.1 Neodon shergylaensis
ATATATATATATATATATATATATATATATATATATATATATATATAGAGAGAGAGAGAGAGAGAGAGAGAGAGAGAGAAAGTCGACAGAGTGAGGGAGATGCCACATACCTGCCAAAGGAGAATGATGACAGCCAGAAACTTACTTGGTAAGTCGTAGTCTCATGGCAATAAAAAGATTAATAGAAATGTGTTAGTTCAAGATATAAGCTATAAGCAAGAGCTATAAATACACTTGAGTCTTTGGCTGAAATTAATTATAGTTGTAATTATTATAGTTTCTGTATGGTTATTTGGAGCCAAGTGGCCGTGAAACCAAAGAGCAGACTCCAAATCTACAAAATTGTGCCCAATGTGGGGCAACTACATCCACATACAAACCGATAGAGCTTATGAAGAAATTCTAGATGCAAAATAACAGTTAAGCACAGCTTCTTCATTAACCTATTTTAATAAAACATATTCATAGCATCCAGAGTTGAATCCCACATCACTCATTGATTAATAGCATTCTCGTCCACCAATTACTTGTGATTTATTTCACAATTTAATTCTGCCTTGGGCATGGTTTCAGTGACCATAGAGGCAGAGCAGTTCCTTGTATCACTGTTTCTATATTTGATGCAACTGAACACCACTGAAGGGCCTGGGCACCACTTGCACTATTCCTGAGTCCCTTTGTAGATAGGTTTGCATCTGAAGCATGGGTCCTATATTCTCACTATGATTCTCTCACAGATAGTTTTCATCATGGTTTCCTCAGTGGTTAGATAACACAGTTGAAACAAGAACAAATTTAGATGAGTTTCTGGAGCTGTCTGGAATGTCTGCTAGATAATTTACCTGTAGAAGAGGTTACACATACCTGCTATAGTCCCTTTATTTAGAACATAATAAATCAGTATCTGTCATTACTAATTATGGATCACATAAACTGTACAATTAAAGAACAAATGTCTGTGAAGGTTTATTAAATGTGGACCCAATACTTCTATAAATGGGCAACCTGATGACACAATTAGATCACTGAAAAGCATAAAAAAGTGCTACAGGTCTACAATATATAATCATATGAGAATACTAATGAGAAAGACTTGGCAAATTGATTGGAATCTACAAAAGTGTAATGAAATATATATGAATCTTGGTGATTCTAAGAAGCCTGAGATCTCTTGCATGCACTATAAGGTGTTGGGGCTCTTTTAAGGAAAATTGTATATCAGCTGTCTGATTGGACCTTTAGTTAAAGGTTTGCAGCCCTGTTAACTTCTGTACTCATTCATTGTGCTTGCAGAATCTCTTTACTACTGAATTAGGACATTCAAAATTTTTCTACATATTGATCAATGTCCATGTTGCAGTTGGAGAAAAACAGGAGTGAACTTTGGAAAGTCACTGGTATTTTATGAATTCTTTTTTATTTCCATTTTAATATAAATTTATTATTTTTAATAATAATTAATAAATTCTAGATGCAAAATAACAGTTAAGAACAGCTTTTTCATTAACCTATTTTAATAAAACATATTCATAGCATCCAGAGTTGAATCCCACAAGTGGGCGAGAGTTTCCCTCTCTCTTCTCTTCACCCAATCCATCCCCACACATATCTTTCTTCCACTCCTCCTCCATTTCTGTTGAGGTAGCTCTCCCATGAGTATCACCAAAATCTTCCTTATCATGTTGCAGCAAGAGTAATCACCGTGAAATGTACTTTGACTGGGCAAGGAGACACAGTATGGCAAGTAGGGTTCGAAAACCAGTAAAAGAATTTGAGATAGTCCCTGTTCCCACTTTTAGGAGTACCACAAGAGGACCATGCTATCACACTTTAACATATATGCAATGGACCTAGGTCATTCCCATGCAGGTTCCAGCAATGCCAGCTCAGGCTCTGAGAACCCCTATGATCCCAGGTTAGTTGATTCTCTGAGTTATCCTGTTGTATCTTGACTCTTATGGCTCCTACTTTCTCTTCTGTGGAATGCTCAGTGGTTCTGTATCTGTTTTCATAAGCTGCTGGATAAAGCCTTTCTCACAAGAATTAAACAAGGCATGAATCAAAGAGTATAGCAGAATTTTAATTCAGGATTCATTTGCAAGGTTCTAAGAATTGGAGAAGACTATTCATACATGTAAAAGGGTATTACTAGGATGAGAGTATCCATCAATTCACAGCATTCAGATTTCTGGTGGAGAAGAACTCTGTGGTGGAAGAGCACACAGAACAGATCACTGTTCTCAACTACCCTTTTCAATGACAAGACCCAGAGACCATAGGTACCATTTGTCTCCATGATTCTCTTGCTTAGATATTTATTCAAACTGAACAGTCTTAATAAAAACACTAGTTCCTGTGAAACACATGTATGCCCAAAACCATAGAACAGCTCATTGTGACTCTGTGGTTCAGTGTTATGCAACAAGCTGTGAGTACAGACCAGAGTATTGGGACTTGGAAAGACTGTGAATGTGGAACCTGTGGTGAATGGTTTATCTCTAAACCTACCCCTCAAATCTCATGATCTGATGTACAAACTGTAATGATGAAATTATTTTACTGATAACAATTAGAAAACAATTTTGGACATCTCCTGAGAATTAGACTTTGATATACTAGGTGATCGAACACTTCTGCTCCAAGATATTGTCCAAATTGTGGTAGTAATCTGTGCATATACTATCAATATGGATATATGCATCAACTTTACTAGTATGAAACTCCTGTTCTCTGAATCTTTCATAAAGTGTGTCTAGAAAATTTCTATGCGATAGAATTAAATCTTAGAGATGTTATTCCTTTTCTCAACACATGAGGAACAAGAGCAAGTCTGCATGCTACTATTCTCTGTCTGCTCAGCACTAAGGCAGCTTGTTGCTGCTTCAGAGTTCCTGACATGCTTCAGATGTGTGTTGTGACACTGTGTCTTGCACAGTAATAGATAACAGAGTCCTCAGATGTCATGCTGCTGAGTTCCATGTAGGCTGGTACATACACAGAGTGTGGGTCTGTCCTCAAACTGCTGTCTATAGTTTGTTATACCAATGCTTGGGAGTATGTTTCCAATTCATTCAAGGCATGCATGTCTCATTTAAGAGAGGCTTCCTCATTCAGCTTTAGCTGCAAAAACCTTGGACCCCTTTTAAGAGGCCTTGCCACAAAATACTTAAATGGTATTTTTGAACAGACAACACCATGTTTTTGGTGGGGTCAGAGACCTTGAAATTACATAGAGCTCTGGCAATAAACATGGCTCCATCCAGTACCTCTGCCATGAGGTTACACTCTCAGAAAACTAATGAATGGGGTAGATCCAGCCATCAAAGCCACAGCTTTAATCCTAAACATATTGATCAGCAAATTTAAGACTCGTGTGGTGAGAAAAATAGAGTTATACAATAAAGAGAGATTCAGAGACAAAAAATAGTATGTTTAAAAATATATGTCAGCTTGGGAGAAAAAATAAAAAAAGGATAAAGTCTTTTAAAAAAAGGAAGACAGCATTTGGGTATTACTGTGGGACAATAGTCTGTACCCTGCCACTTATATTTTAAATAAATGCTGATTGACCAGTAACCAGGCAGGAAGTAAAGGTAGAGCAATGAAAATTATGGGAAGAGAGAAACAAATTCTGTAGTCATGACCCAGGCACAGAAGAAGCAAGATGTGACTGCCTCGCCAAAAAAGGTACCAAGCCACTTGGCTAACATAAACAAAAATAATGGGAAAATATAAGTTATAAGAGTTAGAGTACTATGCTGCGGTAAAAAACAACGACTTCTCGAATTTTGCATGCAAATGGATGGAAATAGAAAACACTATCCTGAGTGAGGTATCCCAGACCCAAAAAGATGAACATGGGATGTACTCACTCATAATTGGTTTCTAGCCATAAATAATGGTCACGGAGTATATAATTGGTGAACCCAAAGAAGCTAAATTAGAAGGTGAACCCAAGGAAAAACATATAATTATTCTCTTGACTAAGGGAAGTAGACAAAATTGCCAGGGAGAAATTTTGGGATCTTGGGGGGGGGGATGGGAGTATCGGGGGAAGGGGAGAGAAAAGTGAGAGGGGGAGGATGAGGGAAACTTGGGGAAACAGGAGGATTGGGATAAAGGAAGGTTGGATAGGGGAGCACGGAAGCACAATTTTTAGTTAAGGGAGTCACCTTGGGGTTGGCAAGAGACTTGAACCTAGAGTGGCTACCAGGAGCCCAAGGCGAGGTCCCCAGTTAGTTCCTTGGGCAGCTGAGGATAGGGAACCTGAAATGACTCTATCCTATAGCCATACAGATGATCTTGCATATCACCATAGAACCTTCATCAGGTGATGGATGGAGATAGTCACAGAGACCCACACAGGAGCACCGGACTGAGCTCCCAAGTTCCCAGTGAGGAGCGGAAGGAGGGAGAGCGTGAACAAGGAGGTCAGGACCACGAGGGGTGCACCCACCCACGGAGACAGTGGGGCTGACCTATTGGGAGCTCACCAAGGCCAGCTGGACTGTGACGGAAGAAGCATAGGATAAAACAGGACTCTCTGAACATGGCGAACAATGGGGGCTGGTGAAAAGCCAAGGACAATGGCCCTGGGTTTTGATCCTACTTCAAGTTTGGGCTTTGTGGGAGCCTAGACAGTGTGGATGTTCACCTTCCTAGACATGGACGGAGGGGGGAGGACCTTGGACTTTCCACAGGGAAGGGAACCCTGACTGCTCTTTGGACTGGAGGGGGAGGGGGAGGGGAGTGGGGGGAGGGGGAGAGAGGTGGGAGGAGGGGGAGGGAAATGGGAGGCTGGGGGGAGGCGGAAACTTTTTTTCTTTTTCTCAATAAAAAAAAAGAGTTAATAAAAAGCCTGAGCTAATGAGCCAATCAGTTTATAACTAATGAAGACCTCTGTACATTTTTTGGGGGCTAAATGGCTGTGGGACCTGATGGGACAGAAAACCTTTGTCAACAGAATGTGGTGGAACACACCTTTAAACTCTGTACTTGGGAGGCAGAGGAAGGAGGATCTCTGTGAGTTCAAGGACAGCCTTGTCTACAGGGTGAGTTTCAGGGCAGTGAAAGATACACAGAGAAACCCTGTCTGAAAAAAAAAATAAAAATAAAATAAATAGAGTTTAAAATAAAGGCAGGTAAAGATGGAAAAATACACAGAGAAACTGGATAATGTATGTCATTGTGTTGTCTTTAAAGTTTTACAGCTGAGGAAGAAACAACAGTTGCTGAATGACATTTGATTATAAATGAAACTGAGATTAATACAACATATATAATTTGAAAATTCCTCAACTTTAAAATACATGTCAAAAGATATGCTACTTTGGAGAAGAGGTTTTGCTTTTGTTTCCAAAGGAAATGAGAGGGTGTGAATTCATTCTAGGTTAAGAAAAATCAGGTTGACCAAGGAAGACCCTATGAAAAATTTTCATTGGGAACAGATGGTCCAGATTATTCAGAATTTCAAAGGACATTGTTGGAGTTTCCTCTGACTTTTGCATCCAGAACAGCCTCAAAACCGCTGGCTGAGATGATCAAGTCACAGAATATTCCAGTCAGGACTTGACTATAATTCGAAGTTTTCTTTAGGTCCCCATAAGATTATCAGCATCCTAATCAGCAGGAAATAGCCTTAAAAAACTATGCCCATATCCCCACAAAAATGGATTATGGATGTTTGTCTTTCTTTAGAGTGTTGGTTACAAGTTGTTATAGATAATCATCAGGAAAAAAGCTAAACAAAGGAGATTAGATTCAGAGTTCTTGTTTTGAAAAAAAGCGGGGAGTGCTGTGGGACAATGGTCTTGTACTCTGTAAAGATTTGTTACTTGTACTGGCTTAGTAAAATGCTGGTTGCCCAGTAGCCAGGCAAGAAATAAGATGGTATGACAAGAACAGGAGAATTCTAGGAAGAGGAAAGTCTCAGTCTGCAGTTGTCATCCAAACACAGAGGAAGCATGATGAGAATACCTAACTAGTAAAAGGTACCAAGTGAAGTGCCTAACACCGAAAAGAACTATGGGTTAATTTAGGATGTAAGAGTTAGTAAGAATACTGAGTTAATAGCCCAACCAGTTTATAATTAATTTAAGTCTTTGTGTGTTTCTTTGGGACTGAATTACTGCAGGACTGGGTGGGACAGAAACCTCTTCCAATACATAGAAAAATCTTTTTATTTATAACCAGACTCCATAATATAAATATTCATGAGGGAGTGTATTTATTAGAGCAACAATTGATGTTGCTTGAGACAGAACAGAAAGAAGATTCTATATTAGCCATCAAGGTGGTGAGATCTGAGCCTCAAATCTGTCTGAGAAAATGCATTTTTTTTGCTTCATCACACACAGAGCTCTTCCATCCCACTGGAAATCAGTTCACCACAATACAGGTTCATTAATGTGAACTACACTCTAATGACTCAGGGGATACATGAATCCCCTTAGGGTCAATAATTATATGTGATGTGAGCATGTCCAGTGAGATAATCCCGGCCCAATAAGACACAAGCACAGACATGAGACAGCTGTTCCTGAAAACACCAATGATGAGCAAGACTATGGACACCTACGACATGAGATGAGAAATCTTGAGAAACTTTTTCCCAAAATGCTTCTCAGGGATCTGAAGCCCACATAACTGTAATCTAAGCTAATAAGCGGTTCATGTTTATACAGAGGCAATAGGAATGTAATGTAGCCTTTGGTGGGTTAACATACAGGTTCTATTTAACCAACAACCTCTATGGTGTTTTAGCATGGATATCTCACAAGTCAGCTAAACCATAAGCTCTGATTGTAATGATGTTGACAATGGAACCAGGGTCTGTTGAAATCTCAATGTACAGCTTACTATTCTACTTCTGGTGCCATTTACTCCTTAGGGAATGGTGAATCTACGATGACCCCTTCCAGTCTTAGGACCCTGTTTCTGTAACTTTGTCTATAGTGTCAGACACAGTCCTCTTATAATGGTCCTCCTTCTCTTTTTCATTCTATAACTACTGGGGTTGAGCAGATATTTCATGGACAAATGAAGACAGGGGTATTTCTCTTTCTGCATATTAATATTTTACTGCAGTGCCATGGGTGGTGACACAAATGACCTCTTTTATGAAAGCTATGACTGTATATTTATGTCTACATACCTCAGTTTTATTTCAACAATTTTATTTATGCAATTTAATGTTTAAAATTATTTTAAAAGATACACAAAACACTCTTTATACCCTTTCACAGTTAACATCACATGCATAAGAACACAAGGTTGATTCTACTATTTAAAATAACAAGATAAATAAAAATACTATTACAATTATTCATTGATCAAGTATAAAAGCACATTGAAAACTATATTCATATAGAGATGGTTTTGTTGAGGGAATTTGTACAAACACTAGTGTTTTGCTTACCATCCAAAGAGAAGCTTTTGTTGCATTGGATTAATACAAAAATCTGTTATTACAGAAATCTATAACTGCTGAAAATATGTTATATTGGAGTGCTTGACCCTAAAGTGACAGCTATATAAACTCTTTTATGTCTCAGAAAGCACTGGATTATAGAGGGCAGAAAACAAGTAAGAATAAAAAGGTGACGATTTGTCCATCAGAGATATTTCCTATATATACTATAGCTATGTACTCAAGAAGTAACTATCATCATCTCTATGATTCCTGAAGATTTGGAACCTTACAAGTTCATCATGGACAGTGGCAGAGAATCTAAGGCACCTCCCTGTCTGAATGACTATTGACAAAATGGTTGTTGGGAAATGGATTGCTATTTCTTCAGTCATATATCTACTAGTAACACTCCCAGTATATCTACTTGACAACACTCCTTCTCCCACCCAGTCAAGAAATTCAAGGTAATCCAATGGTCACATATAAAGGAAGAGAAAGAGAAGGATGTGTAGCAAGAAAGGAAGAAGATGAGAAAGAGGAATGAGAGTGAAAGTAAGTAAAATCCTTTACACATATTATAAAACTACCCAATAAATATTTCAAAATTGAAAAAATAGAAGTTTATTGATAGTAATTTCAGATTATCTTGATTTTTAGGTGTTCGTCTATATAAGAGAAGGCAAGTAAAAATGTGAAATGAGTTCAAGGAGCAAATTTTAATATAACTAGGATTGCAAAGTATCTGTCACATATCTAACCAAGAAAACTCACATTCATTGTAAGGCATTCTTAGCATGATATCCTCCATATCACTCACAGAGCATCATATTTGTCCATGGAGGGACTGCCTCCTAGAGGAATCTAAGTAAACACTGTTCAGTAAAGAAACATCCTAATTATGTTAATTTATGGACATTTCCCTAGTGCCAGTTACCATCCTGGTTATGGTTCATCACTTTATCCAAATCCAAGTGCTTTTCAGAAGCAGGCTGAGCCCCATGTACCCCATGGGCTGAGTGAGGTAATAGTATATCAGTGCAGGTTTCTGCTCTATAACAGACTTGTACTGTAGACATGGTATCAAGATTGGGGAAGGCTACAAATATGGGGTCAAGGATTGACTGTAAATTTCTAAACTCTCTCTCAGTTCTGCCATTAACACAAACTTATTCTTCAAAGAAATTATGTGAAATGAAAATGACAGAGAAATTCAGCTGTCCAACAGTAATTATATTTAGAAGTCATTTCTTTCAGATTTTTCTTTTCTTTCATTTTTTCTCCTGTTGAAATAAATTTTCCCATACTATATATTCTAATTACAGGTTCCTTTACCCTGCTTCTCCTAGGTCCTCTGCACCTCTCCTCAGATTCATAGCCACAATCTATCTATCTCTCAAAATACAAGCCGACTCCTATGGATTAACAGTAAAAAAAGCATAAGATAAATAAAAAGGGAAGATTTGATTAAAATTTCATTTCTATCACATCTTATTCTTATACATATAGTCCTAAAGAAGAGGACAGTGGGTTGGAGCACACAGAGTGTTTACTTGTGAATGAGGCTAGCACTACCTTCAACTTTCCTGAATTACTAACATTGCTCCTCTCACGGGTCTTCACGAACCTCAGTCTGAGGGAAAAGTCTATCAGAGTTTCCTGAGCTTCCACAGCAACTGATCCTGGGGAGTACTTTTGGCCTCATAGACACTTTTTGCATTTATTTCAGTTAGGACTAGATCACTTATTTGTTTTAAGAAAATCAATCAAAGAAGGGCATGCTTATTTTTAGAGACAGGATAAATTACTAGAGGTTATAATTGCAAAGAAGATCCCCAGACAACCATCAAATAGAGAGAGCAACCAGATAACACAGAAAAAAAATATAAAATATGCTTCCTTCGGTGCTTCATGAGCACTCCCTGCTGGTCCTTGGTCCTGAAAGGGAGGTTTTTAATGGGATCAGACTGTGTCCCTTGCAAAGTAATACATAGCTATGTCCTCAGTTCTCAGCTTGTTCATTTGCAGGTAGACCATGCTGTGAGAATCATCTCTGGAGAAGGTGAATCTGTCTTTCACCGAAGCAGCATAATAGGCTGCATAATTACTACTTATAATGTTTATGGCAGCAACCCATTCCAGACCCTTTCCTGGAGCCTAATAGACACAGTACATGGCAGAGCTATTGAAGGTGAAACCAGAGACTGCATAGGAGAGCTTCAATGACCCCTTAGGTCATTGAATCCTCCACCAGATTAAATCAGTTGTACCTCACAGTGTACAACTGCAAACAGAGACAATCATGATCAAGAAATTGTCACATCTACTGTCTCTCTCAATTATGTTTACTATTAGTATCCCTTATTACCTACCTTTCAAAACAACAACCAAGAAAACCCATTTCTGCCCTAAACCTAATGATTTCAGTGCTGATCTCCAACTGGAAAGACAGGGCTAGAGTCCTCTGCCTGATCTGCAGGGTCAGGGCAGAGATGGTTTTCATGAGCAGAGGAAGGCCATATTTGCATATCTTCCTGCATATCTTATGCTCTGATCTATGAGCCTTTGAGACAACAGTTAATGGTGCAAAGGTCTAAAAGTAAATGAAGTAGCAAAGTGAGAATGATTTCATTAAAATCTTACTTATATTTCATTTGTAATAAAACTTCAGCAATTTTAGTTAATTTTATTGTTCTTTCTTTGCATATTCAGCTTTTATAACATTTCTTATGAGTAATTTCATAAGAAGTTTTAAAGTGAAAATTACTATTTTATAATTTAGGAGAATTAACATAAAGCTCAATGAATAGTGAAAATACACAATAAATTGTCATAACAAAACTGAACTAAGGACATAGCACAGTGTGACTGTAACACTCACTAGGTCCCAAGACTTTCTCATCATAGAAAAAATAAAAATCATACTAAATAATTATTGTCCTTTTCAGAGATTATTCTTTGAGAAATAACAAAAACTCATAATAAACTTATATTCACATATGTGTTGTATGTTTCTCTTTGGAGTGTGTTAGTTAACATACTGAGCAGTCATGCCATTATTATTTCAATTTCCCCAAACTAATAATGAGTTCCTTGTCTGTGGTTACCACAGGAAGAAGAATCTTTTATCAGGTCAATCGTGCCATGGTTGTATAACTTTATAACTCTCCAATTCCCCGGAGAATGTAGGAGTTCCTTGGTGGTTGTGAGATCAGTCTCTAGAGGACTTTTGGAATCATTGCCCCTGTATTAGAAAGAAAAATTGGGTTCTAATTTTTCAATTTGGAGAAGTTGGTTCTACTATTAGAGAAAAAGTGTTTTTTTATGGATAAGTGGGCTTGGGGATTGTGGCATTACTGTGTTTGCGGTATTCCCAGGTAAAGAGGCCTTATCAAAGCAACAAAATGCCATAAGGTTATGTCTGAAATCATATCTACTTTTGTACTCAAATGATCAAATAATTTATCTTATGGATGTAACTTATTTGATGGGGTTACACTTGAGTAAATGACAGAAGGAAACTCTTTTGTTTTGTTTTTGATTTTGAGACAGGGTTTCTCCATAGCTTTTGGTTCCTGTCCTGGAACTAGCTGTTGTAGACCAGGCTGGCCTCGAACTCACAAAGATCCACCTGCCTCTGCCTCCCAGGTGCTTGGATTAAAGGTGTGCGCCACCACCGCCTGGCAAGAAGGAAACTCTTGATGGAGGCAGCAACTACTCTTGCTGCCCCTGTTGGCACCTGTTCCTTGAGGCTCTGATTGGCTGACGTGCCAGCACCACCTGCTGACCCACATTCCCTTGTATCAGGTTGATCTTGACTGGATTTGCCATTGAAATAGGATCTAGCTGATGTGTAGGAGTCATTCAGGTCTATAGCGTGGATATGGACTTCTGCTGTGTGGCTTCCATTGAGCTCTATGCTCCTTTGCACATGTAGATGATGCCATATTAGTTGATTACTTCTCACAAGAATAACAGGACAATACTCTAGGAATTATTCTGATAAGATGTGTAACAAACTAAAGTGAAGATATGTGCACATAAAATGAATGTGGATGTCTATATTAGACTCATCATATTTTTGAGAAATTGAAATGTAGATTGATTAATTATATAAACAATCAGAATATCTGTGCTTTCATATGTTTTTAAATATAATTATGTGGGCAATTTTTGTGTAAGCATCCTTAAGAATCAAGTTACTCTTTATTGTCTTCAGCACAGACACAGGCCTATGTCTGCAATCATCACAGGGTGCAAAGGAGTCTGTACTCTGAACTCTAGGGCTAAGTTCTAATGTTCCAACATTCTCATGTCTACCTGATGACACATGCCCTTTCCATAGTGGCCATGGGTTATGACTCAAAAATTAAAAGAATTGTGATAGTTTCCTCCATGAGAAAAAAGTGTTGCTTTCTAAGTTTTCAATGGTGTAACATGAGCGGGTGTCCTGTTTGTTGTGGTTTTTGTTCTGCTAGGTTCCGACAGCTATTTAGCCCCAAGGAAAATCACACAAAGATCTCTGTAAGTTGTAAAGCTGATTGGCCCATTAGCTCTATTCCCTCACTGGCTAACTCTCACATCTTGATTAATCCATTTTTCTGATCTATGTTAGCCATGTGGCTCAGTACCTTTTTTCAGTGGGGCAGATCACATCCTGCTGCTTCGGTGATCTGGGCAGGAGTGGGAGGAATCAACTTCCTCCTTCCCAGAATTCTCCTGTTCTCATTACATCTCATTTCTACTTCCTGTCTGGTTTTCCCACCTATATTTTCTGCCTGGCCAATCAGCATTTATTTATAACATGATTGACAGAATACAGACAATTCTCCCGCACCATTTCCTCCTCTTTAAAAAAAAAAAGGAAAACATCCATAGTCCACTTTTTGGGAATGTGGGCATAGTATTCCAGGCTACTTCCAGCTGGTTAGGGGAGCTGATAATATTATGGGGACCTAAAGAAAACTTAGAGTTATGATCAAGTCCTGACTAAAGTATCCTGTGAGTCTTGATCATCTCAGGCAGCAGTCTTGAATCTGTTCTGGTTGAAGAGCTCAGACATCTGGGCCATCTGTTCCTACTGGAGATTTCTCAGGTGGCCTTCCTTGATCAAACTGGATTTTTCTTAACTCTGAATAAATCCACAGCCTCTCATTTTCTGTGGAAACAAAAGTAAAATCTCTTCTCCAAAGTAACATGCCTTTTGATTTCAATTTTGAAGCCAAGGTATTTTCAAAATACCTATCATGGATTAATTCTGCAGCATTTATAAGCAAATATCTTTTAGCAGCTGTTGCTCATTCCTCAGCATTCAAACAATTCAAAGAGAGCATAATAGCATACAATATCAAGATTCTCTGTGTATTTTCCATCTTTACATGGCTTTATTTTAACCTCTTTCTTTTATTTTTACTTTTAACTTTTGGCTTTTTGAGACAAATTCTCTATATATCCTTGTCCTGGAATTCCTTCTGTAATCCAGTCTGTCTTTGAACTCACAGAGATCCATCTGTCTCTGCCTCCCAGGGTACTCTCTTTGTTTATTCTCATGTCTACCTGATGACACAACACATACCCTTTCCATAGTGGCCATGGGCTATGACTCAAAAATTAAAAGAATTGTGATAGTTTCCTCCATGAGAAAAAGCATTGCTTTTTATATTTTCAATGGAATCATTCATTTTTTGTAAGACAAAGTGCATTCATTTGTGATTTGAGAGTTTCTGAGGCATCTATTTCTGTGATATGCCCAGGAGAATGATATAGCTTCAGGGAATAACTGCATTTGTTCAGTTACTACTGCTTTGGGCCCCACAGGAAAACAGCTCAAAAAGCAAAGGTCCTCTGGGGTTTTCATTTGCTCCTCAGGTTCCTGGCCTGGCTGAGCTGTGAGCATCCCCTGATGACCTGCAACCTCATGAAACAGGATAACTCTTGTCTGGGTCTCTGCTTCCATTCAGTAACTTCAGAGTTATGCTCCCATCTGGGGCCCATCCAGGTCTAGACTGTGGATACTGGATATCCTCTCTATGACCGTACTTGTGTTCTAGCATCCTCCACACATGTATATTGGTCAAGCAAAATGATTTACCACCACAGTTATTGTGGGAGACAAAAAATATAAATAGGTACATAGTGTGGACATTAGATTACTCTCTCAGATATATGTAGATTTACATAAGAACATGTACACAAACAAACTGCACATAGACATTCACAGTAGCTTCTTTCATACTTAGAAATAGGATGTATTTAAAATATTGTACAACTATACTAGCTTGTAGAATTGTAGGATATACAAAATTATCTTATTTTCATTAAACTGATCCCAAATGTAAAAAGATCCAAAGGCATAAAAGTGATTAATGAGCTTTCATCTATATTTAGATAATTGTTAGATGTTATATGACCGTCAATAGAAACACTTAACACATGTCCTCATATCAATCAATACTCTTCTTTTCTAAAGCCTCTTAACCTTGAACAATTCAGTGAAAGGAGATCAATTTAAATAAAATATATCTTGAGAACTGGAGTGAACTCTTCTTAGCAAAAAGATAACCAATCTCTTAAAACATACTACCATGTTTTCCTGAGAATTCTGACATTGAAGGGCCTAAAAAGTAAGTATGCCATCACTGATATGAACTCTGATTAACAAAGGCTGCCATCATTCTGGACAACATGACTGGACCTTTTCTACCCATTCATCACATTACCTCAGTGCTTCTATAAGCACTGAATAAAGTACTACTAACAACAAATAGATTTTTCTGATGCATGATATGAAAGACATGCACTTTCTGACACTGGACTTCTGCCCTGAGAAGTGCTTTAGGGAAAAGTCCACTAGTCTGGATACATACATGGACACATTTTAACAAGCCTGTTTCTTCTGATGAATTCAAATGAATCTCCTCACCACATGAAGCCTCCATACTAGAGAGGTCTTTGGTATTTATCACAGAAAGTAGGCAATGGGTCACTAATAAGGGCCTCTCTCCTTCAGTCCCTGGAAGACACAACTGCAATCCACTATTATATTCAAATGGTAGTTTTCATTCATGATAAGACTGAATATATTCTAATGGAAAATGAGTCTGGGTGATTTGTACTATGTTGATTAGTCCTACTATGACAGCATCCATATCAATCACACTGTATTCCTATATGTCATAGATGTGTGCTCTAAACTACAGGAGCATTTAAAACTGGTCACTGACTTGAATAAAGAGATGTGACCTCAATTTCAAACCCTAGAAATCTCCAAGTAGTGTGGGTATCCATGTTGGTTTTGTCCACCATTCTATCAAGAGCTAAAAGCTCAAAAGGGTGACAACAGGTATCCCATGGACCATTTGGAATGATTTTCATCAGTACAAGTCCATGCTCTATAACAGTCTTTTGTGTTCAAGGTTGTAGTCTGTTTTGTTTAGGTTTTTCTTCTGAGAATTTGTTGATGAACTACAGTGCCCTGTGCATGCTTGGCATTTTTCCTCCTGAGTTACTTCTAGCCCTATCTTCTTAATCTCAAATTTGCACTTCTTCATGGGTCTGAGGAACCAATAGTACATGTGAAGAACATCCCCTTGATTGTTTCTGTCTGCCAAAAAAAGGAAGCTTCTTTTATAATTTGGAAGAGCTACACTTTCATATGTATCAAGTATAGGAATTTAAAATGTGGGGGGTATTATCACCCTATGTAGAGTCACTTCATTTAAATTATTTACATTGTACAAAATACATATATTTGGGAGAGTATATGTAAATGAATCTTAAGTAAACTAAAATTGAAATTTACTTTGGTTTCCTTAGTTACCTGCTGTAGGATTCCCCTCTGTATGGTAGCTAATTTTTTTCAGATAGGCTCTTTTTACTGGCTGTGAGCAGAGGTGAGCTCCTTTAAGAGAAGGCTTCCAGATACAGAATTAGCAGCAGAAATGTCCTGACTTCTTTAAGAGCCAGCTCCCTGGTTCATGCTGCCAGCACAGATGTCTGATTTTGGTTCTTTTAGAAAGTCCTGCACTTAAATGTTGTTTGTGAGAAGAGTGTTACTAATTGCTTAATGGCAGCATAGGCCCACTGATTCCCTGGATTTGGGGCAATGAGCATAGCTCACAGAGGCAGTAAGCATGCCTCAGCCATGTTGGATGGGGTTCAGCCAACAGGCAGAGTGCTGGAGTTGGTCCTAGCCATGCACTCTTAGCAGCTAGAAAAAAAGGCACTCCTGGACACAAAATCATTACAGATATACAATATCAAAGATTCAAATAAGAAACACCTCTAAATGAGTCACAGTGAGTTTAAAATGTATGCATAGGCTTTGAAGAAGAGAAAAAGAGTATAGACAGTTATAAAAAGAAAGTAAAGTTTTAAAAATTAAAACAAATTCTGTAAAGAGACAGTAAAGTAACAGACAGACATAGATTAAAGGAAGAAAGATAATAAATATTTAAAAGTAATAGAGAAAAAGCCACTTAAAGATAGAAAATACTCAGAGAGTCTAGATTATGTATACTATTGTGTTTTCTTTGTATAATTTTACTATGAATGAGCTATCTACAGAGAGACATTTCATAGCAAAGACTGCAAAGCTAAACCAACATATATATTTTTAAGGTATCTGGACTTCAAAATTTGAGTCTATGGATATGTTACTTTCAAAAAGAGATTATGCTTTTGTTTCTAAAATAGATGAGAATCTGTGGATTTCTTCCAGACTAATGTGGTTTGATAGAACAAGACCTCTCAAAACATCTCCATGACCCCTAAAAATACTTTGCCCAATTAACATCCAGAAGTAGTTTGGAGAAAACTATGTTAAAATTCCCAAAATTATTCTTTATAAATGTTTATCTTCATTTCAAGGGAGTTGGTTATAAATGTTTAATGTTCACAGTCAATTAAAAAAACTAAGAGAAATATGATATAGAAATGAATACTTTATATTGGTATGGATTTTGATTTATTGATTTCCCTCTGTATGCTGTGACTATGTTTTATTCTATTTGTTAAGAAAGAAGTTGCTTCAGCCTATGGCAGGGCAGAATAAAACTAGGAAGGAAAACTAAACTGAATGCAGGGAGAAAGATGGCAGAGTCAGGGAGACATCATGAAACTGCCAAAGGAGAAAAATGCAAAAACTTAGCAGTAGGCCACAGCCTCCTGGTGATACACAGATTAATAGAAACTGGCTAATTTAAGGTGTAAGAACTAGGGAAAAAAGAAATGCCAGAGGCTTCAGCTAAACAGTGTTGTGAATAATATAGTTTCTCTGTGTTTACTTGTGTCTGAGTGGCTGGGAAACAAATAAACAGTCTCCATGTACAGTTACCCTCAATGTTCTTTATACCTCTCCTTTTCATGTTTCTCTCTCCTTAAAACTTTCTCCTCCTACCATTAGCAGATAAATACCCATCCATGTATTTTCCCATTCTCCTGGTCATAATACTTTGGTCCTCTTATCTACTTCTCTAGAACTTCTTCTCCCACAGATTTCTAAAAACATGTTTCTCTTTGTTTTCCTTGATTTATACAATAAGAGATATCTACACAAACACCAAATGATATACAACATTCTCAACAGACACAGAAGCGTCTCTAAAACGGGTCACATATTGGGACACAAAACAAATCTTAACAAATTAAGAACAACGAGGCCAGTCTGCACATCCTATCTGTTCACAATGCAATGAAGCTTAAAATCTTCATTGAACAAAGAGTAATTCCACAGTTTCATGGACGTTAAACAACTGATTACTGATCAAGGGAAGAAAAAGAAATTTTAGAAATTATTTTTTTTAATTTCCTAGTATTTAATGAAAATAAACACATAACAAAACCTCTTGAACTTATTGGAAGCATCAAAGGGAATATTTCTAGTTTTGTGTGTTTAGTTAATCTCTGTCTGTTTGGATGATGGATTATATTCTGTAATAAGTCTTTCTCAAGGGACACTGATCATTCTGAAAGGCAGAGGCTATGTAACTTTCTCTCTCCCCAAGCCTGTGATTTTACAAATAGTTAGAGAGGGATAAAAAGACAGAGGGACAGAGGGATAGAGAAGGAGAGAAGGAGAATTTATCACATGAAAGTAGACACAGGGCTTTACCATAACCAATGTTGTTCTGTTGCTGTCAGCAACATTCTTAGACTCTGACATGTCTGTAGTCCTGTTCTAAACCCATGCCATTTCTCTATACTGACTGAAGTTGAGACACAACATGAAGAGCCTTGAATTTGCCTCTCCATAAAACAAGATTATCAGATTATAGTTTGTCAGTTGAGCAATTCACTCTACTAGGAGGTAAACTTTAGTCAGGTTGACCAAGATAATCTTTGAATTGTGTCACTTGTGTTTCTAAAGCATTCACAGGAGAGTGTTGTAAATTTAAAGAAATAATTGCAATAATCTTTGACAGATCTTGAATTCTTCAAGATTCTGACAGGTCTATGTTACGATATAAGACATGGTCTACTGAACTTTTACACAATTAATTTCTAGAAATATACTCTGGGTAAAGTCAGGAAACACCCTAGCTGGCCCCTCTCTGCACCTGTTCCTCAGGCTTTGCATAACTAACTAATTTAGATGTTTCACTTACCCTGACTTTGACAGCAAATATTTAATGATGTTACTGATGACATTGACTGATGTGGGAATCCCCTCTGTATGCTGTGAATATAATTGGTTAATAAAGGAAGTACTTTGAGCCTATATCAGAACTATAGGGGAACAGATCTAGGCAGGAAAAACTAAATGGAATCCTGGGAGAAAAGAGGCAGAGTCAGAGAGAAGCCATGTAGCCCCACTGGAGACAGACACTGAAACTTTACCCAGTAAGCCACAACCACGTGGCCATACAGGGATTAATACAAATGGGTTAAATTAATATGTAAGTGTTAGCCAATTAGAAGATAGAGCTAATGGGCCAAGTAGTGACTTAAATAATATAGTCTCTATGTTATTATTTCAGGAGTGAGCAGCCAGGAACAAACCAGAAGCTTCCTCCAACAAATTGGTACACCAACATGGTGGACTAAATATGTTTTCCCTTAGTAATGATGCCACTTAAGTTCATAAGAAGGGCTTGGCATTTTAAGTTTTCAGTGCTGAACTTTAAATGGGAAGACAAGGCTAGGGTCCTCTGCCAGACCTTTAGAGTCACGGGACGGCTGGTTTTCATGAGCAGTGGAAGGCCGTATATGCATATCTTCTTGCATATCTTACGCTCTGATCTGCTGTGAGTCTTTGGACTGTAGTTAATGGTGCAAATGTCTATCATAACATTTCCACAAATTACAATTTAGAAATAAAAGGAATTTGAAATTAGAAAACAATATTTCTTTTTTTTTAGGTATTTTTTGTTTATTCATTGATCCATTCAATAGATAACTATTATAAGGTGCTTTTTGCCAGAGCATTTTATCACAGCAACAGAAATGAAACCAGGATACACACAGAGGATGAAAAATTTTATAAAAATAAAAGCCCAGAGCTTTGGTCAACATATTGAGGCCAACGGTCAGGGAGAGGAACGTGAGACATGTCTATCCACCTGGCAGACACAGCACGGAAGCAGAAGCTGAGAAGAGCTGGCTCTCAGCTGGCAGTGCACGGGGTTGTCATGTTGGGTTGGATATATAAATATGCTTATACAATAGCATGATGGACCCGTAGGTTCGATTCCCCCAACACTACATAATCTAGTGTGATAGCCCATGCCTGTAATCCTAGTACTTGGGAGGTAATGGGAGAAGGATTGGAAGTTCAACATTATCTTCTGTTACATACTGAGTTCTGAGCCAGCCTAGGCTACATGAGACCCTGTCTCAAAAAATTTTTGAAAAGGAAAAGTAAAATGGAAGGAAGGGGGGAAAGGGGAAAGAGGATATGGGAAGAAATGGAAGAGGAGGAGAAGGACAAAGATATCTTAAATATAGTTTATAAAGACGCTCCCAGATCCCACAGCATGGCACAGAGATCATGGGGAAGAACCAAAATCAGTGAGAATATAAGGGAAGGACAAACAGTGGAAAGAGCCTTTACCTTGTTTCCATGCAGAGGAACAGGAGAGGCAAGCTTAGCATCTATTAGTTTGACATTTCAGGGTCCTGACTCCTAGCTGTCCAGGGCTTGGCATGGGGGCAGGTGAGTTGTATTCCGGAATGCAAGAACCAAGAAAAAAGGTGGAGTCCAGATCTGAAAATAACACTCTCTCACTATAGGACATAACCAGAGTCAGAATCCAAAGCCATCTAACTCAGGCACGTCCCTGGATTCAGAACAAGACCCATCCACCTTATGCATTCTAGGGGTGTATGAGACATTGAGTTCCAGAAAGCTAAGAAAACAATATTTCTATTCCAACATTTTAGAACATCTCTATAAGCAAACAAATTGCTTTGAGACAATTAGAAAGAAGAACATAAGTCTGAGTTTTGTAATTCACTAAAAGGAGACCTTAACCAAAAGATGTTTATCTGGATGCTGAAACAGGACCTGCAAATTAGATATCAGAGAGAGGCTGTCGTGAAAGAGTGAAAACCGAATTAGAGGTTAGACAGGGATCTTGATGTCAGCTATACAACGTCATTATTTATATGAGGTTTGAGGGAAACTCCAAGTTTCTGTGAAGAAATGTGCTAGTAGTGTGGTCCTCATGGTGGAAGCAGTGGAAGTTACTGTAATGCCCAGATGATCACTATGAATTGAAGTTACATACTGTGCTCAGAAAGAACTGGTATATTCCTTGTGGGATCCTGGTTACATCTCAATACTGACATGATTCAGAAAGCAAGATTGATGATTCCCTTTAATTCCCACAGTATAGCACCCCATTCTACAGTAACTTCATGTGTTTCATGATGAACCATGATGCCTTTAACAGAGCCAATACTAGCATGGATCATTTATTTTCAGAATATTTCTGATGCATACTCCCCTTTCATTTTTAAAGCACAATCTCAGATAGTTATACTCAAAAGAAATCATATAAATATATAACTTTATTTACAGGATTTCATCAAAGGATAATAGAGTAGGATGAATTTTAGAGCAATATAGAGGGACAGATAAGCATGATGTTTGCCTCTACTTTATTTCCTATTTCCTGCTAGTATGAATATGTGTGTCCTAATGAAAATACATATAATACAATTTTCTTAACCATTAGAATGCCTCTACAGCATGTTGGAAAATATCAAGAGGCTGGCTTAAAAATTTCTTTATATATACTAAATAACTTGCATTAAAATATCATAAAGAATTATGTTATGTTATAAAAATGATATGAAATTTACTTTTAAAAAAGTATAATCAGTGATTTATTATCAAATTATCTTTGCAAACTTGATTTTCATTTTCTCTCTGGAAATATGGAATTTTTTATATGTATTCAATAGAGCTTCCCATTTAACTTTTCTTTTTTTTATTAAAAATTTCCACCTCCTCCCTTTCTCCCATATTCCTCCCCCTCCTTCCAGCCCCCTACCCCTTTTTCTCCAGTCCAAAGAGTAGGCATGGTTCCCTGCCCTGTATGAAGTCAAAGTCCCCCCCCACTCCATCCAGGTCTAGAAAGGTGAGCATCCAAACAGACTAGGCTCCCACAAAGCCAGTACATGCAGTAGAATCAAAACCCAGTGCCATTGTCCTTGGCTTCTCAGTCAGCCCACGTTGTCAGCCACATTCAGAGAGTTCGTTTTGATCCATGCTCCATCAGTTTCAGTCCAGCTGGCCTTGGTGAGCTCCCATTAGATCAGCCCTACCGTCTAAGTGGGTGGGCACACGCCTCACTATGCTGACTTCCTTGCTCATGTTCTACCTTTTTCTGCTCCTCATTTGGACCTTGGGAACTCAGTCCAGTGCTCCAATGTGTGTCTTTATGTCCCTCCATCGCCAGATGAAGGATCTATGGTGATATGCAAGATATTCATCAGTATGGCTATAGGATACGGCCAGTTCAAGTGTCCTCTCCTCAGCTGACCAAGGAACAAGCTGGGACATCTCCTTGGACACCTGGAAACCTCTCCAGCGTCAAGTCTCTTGCCAACCCTAAAATGACTCCCTTAATTAAGATATATACTTCCCTGCTTCCATATCCACCCTTCCTCCATCCCAACCATCCCATTCCCCCAAGCTCTCCGCATGCTCCCATTCTCCCTCCTCTCTCCCCATCTCACCTTACCCCCACCCCATCCCCACCCTCGTGCTCCCAACTTTTGCCTGCCAATCTTGCCTACTTCAAATATCCAGGATGATAACTATATGTTTTTCTTTGGGTTAACTTTCTTATTTAACTTCTCTAGGATCATGAATTATAGGCTCAATGTCCTTTATTTATGGCTAGAATCCACTTATGAGTGAGTACATACCATATTCATCTTTTTTGGGTCTGCGTTAGCTCACTCAGGATAGTGTTTTCTATTTCCATCCATTTGCATGGAAAATTCAAGATATCATTGTTTTTTACCACTGAGTAGTACTCTAATGCATATATATTCCACACTATTTATCCATCCTTCCAATGAGGGGCATCTAGGTTGTTTCCAGGTTCTGGCTATTACAAATAATGCTGCTATGAACATAGTTGAACAAATGCTTTTGTAGTATGATTGGGCATCTCCTGGGTATATCCCCAAGAGTGGTATTGCTGGATCTTGGGGTAGGTTGATCCCACCAACAATGGATGAGTGTTCCCCTTAATCCACATCGTCTCCAGCAGAGGCTATCATTGGTGTTTTTGATTTTAGCCATTTGGACAAGTGTAAGATGGTATCTCATAGTTTTGATTTGCATTTCCCTGATCACTAAGGAGGTTGAGCATGACCTTAAGTGTCTTTTGGCCATTTGAACTTCTTCTGTTGAGAATTCTCTGTTCAGTTCAGTGCCCCATTTTTTAATTGGGTTAATTAGCATTTTAAAGTCTAGTTTCTTGAGTTCTTTATATACTTTGGAGATCAGAACTTTTTCTGATACGGGGTTGGTGAAGATCTTCTCCCAGTCAGTAGGTTGCCTTTTTGTCTTAATGACAGTGTCCTTTGCTTTACAGGAGTTTCTTAGTTTTAAGAGGTCCCATTTATTCAATGTTGCCCTTATTTTCTGTGCTATTGGGGCTATATGTAGGAAGTGGTCTCCTGTGCTCATGTGTTGTAGACTACTTCCCATTTTCTCATCTATCAGGTTCAGTGTGTTCAGATTGAGGTCTTTGATCCATTTAGACTTGAGTTTTGTGCATGGTGATGGATCTATTTTCATTCTTCTATATGTTCACATCCAGTTATGCCAGCACCATTTGTTGAAGATGCTTTCTTTCTTCCATTGTATACTTTTAGCTCCTTTGTCGAAAGTCAGGTGTTCATAGGTTTGTGGGTTATTATCTAGGTGTTTGATTAAATTTCATTCGTCAATGTCTCTGTTTTTATGCCACTACCAAGTGTTTTCATTACTGTAGCTCTGTAATAGAGTTTGAAGTCAGGGATGGTAATGCCTCCAGAAGTTCCTTTATTGTATAAGATTGTTTTGGCTATTCTGGGTTTTTTGTTTTTCTATATAAAGTTGATTATTTTTCTCTCAAGATCTGTGAAGAATTTTATTGGGATTTCATAGGGAATTGCATTGAATTTATAGATTGCCTTTGGTAGAATTACCATTTTTACTATGTTGATCCTACCCATCTAAGAGCATGGGAGATTCTTCCATTTTCTGGTATCCTTTTCCATTTCTTTCTTCAATGACTTAAAGTTCTTGTCAAATAGATCTTTCACTTCTTTGATTAGAGTTACCCCACGATACTTTATGCTATTTGTGGCTATCATAAAAGGTGACGTTTCTCTGATTTTCCTCTCTGCTTCACTCTTCTTTGTGTATAGGAGGGCTACTGATTTTTTTTGAGTTTATCTTGTCATCCGCCACATCACTGAAGTTATTTATCAGCTGTAGGAGTTCTTTGGTAGAGTTTTGGGGGGTCACTAATGTACGCTATCATATCATCTGCAAATAACGAAAGTTTTGACTTCTTCCTTTCTGATTAGAATCCCCATGATCTCCTTATGCTGTCTTATTGCTATTGCTAGAGCTTCAAGAACTATGTTGAAGAGATATCTTGAGAGTGGGCAGTCTTATCTTCTTCCTGATTTTAGTGGAATAGCTCTGAGTTTCTCTCCATTTAATTTGACATTAGCTGTTGGATTGCTATATATTGCTTTTATTATATTTAGTTATGATCCTTGTATCCATAACCCCTCCAAAACCTTTACATAAAGGGGTGTTGAATTCTGTCAAATGCTTTTTCTACATCTAATGAAATGATCATATGGATTTTTACTTTCAGTTTATTTATATGATAGATTACATTGATAGATTTTCATATGTCGAACCAGCCCTGCATCTCTGGGATGAAGCCTGCTTGATCGTAAGGGATAATTTTTCTAATGTGTTCTTGGATTCTGTTTGCCAGAATTTAATTGAGAATTTTTTAGTCGATGTTCATGAGTGAGATTGGTCTATAGTTCTCTTTCTTGTTTGGGTCTTTGTGTGGTTTTGGATTCAGGGTGACTGTAGCTTCATAAAAAGTGTTTGGCAATGACTCTTCTGATTCTGTTATGTGAAACACCTTAAGGAGTATTGGTATCAGCTCTTCTTGGAAGTTTTGATAAAATCCTGCATTAAAACCATCAGGTACTGGCCTTTTCTGGTTGGGAGGTTTTTTATGACAGCTTCTATTTCCTCAAAACTTATAGCTCTATTTAAATTGTTCACCTGGGCTTGCTTTAATTTTGGTAAATGGTACTTATCTAAAAACAAGTCCATTCTTTTACATTTTCCAACTTCGTGGCATATAAACTTTTGTATTAAGACCTAATGATTCTCTGAATTTCCTCAGTGTCTGATATTATGTATCCCTTTTCATTTCTGATATTGTTAATTTGTATGTTCTGTCTCTGCCTTTTGATTAGTTTGGATAAAGGTTTGCCAATCTTGTTGACTTTCTCAAAGAACAAGCTCTTTGTTTCATTGATTCTTTGGATTGATTTCTGTGTTTCTATTTTGTTGATTTCAGCCCTCAGATTTTATTATTTTCAGTCTTCTACTCCTCCTGGGTGAGTCTCCTTCTTTTTTTTTTTATCTAGAGCTTTCAGCTATGCTGTCGAGTCTCAAATGTGAGCTCTCTGTTTTTTTAATGTGGGCACTTAGAGCTATGAACTTTCCTCTTAGCACTGCTTTCATAGTGTCCCATAGGTTTGGGTATGTTGTGTCTTTATTTTCATAGAATTCAAGGAAGACTTTGATTTCTTTCTTTATTTCTCCCCTGACCCAGGGGTGGTTCAGTAGTTGACTGTTCAGCTTCCAAGCGTTTGTAGGCTTTCTGGGGGTAGAATTATTGTTAAATTCTAACTCTATTCCATGGTGATCTGATAAGACACAGGTGGTTACTAAAATATTTTTTGTATCTGTGGAAGCTTGCTTTGTTATCGAGTATGTGGTTAATTTTTGAGAAGGTTCCTGAGATGCTGAGAGGAAAGTATATTCTTTCCTGTTTGGGTGGAATGTTCTATAGATGTCTGTTAAGTCCATTTGATTTATTACCTTCATTAATTCAATTATTTCTCTGTTAGGTTTATGTCTGATTGACTTGTCCATTGGTGAGAGAGGAGTGTTTAAGTCTCCCACTATTAGCGTGTGGGGTTTGATGTGTTTCTTGCTTTCTAGTAATGTTTCTTTTATATAAGTGGGTGCTTTTATATTAGGGGCATAGATATTCAGGATTGAGACTTCATCCTGATGAATTGTTCCTGTTATGAGTATAAAATGTCCCTCTTCATCTCTTCTGATTGATTTTAGTTTGAAGTCAATTTTGTTAGAAATTAGTATAGCTACACCTGCTTGTTTCTTAGGTCCATTTGCTGGAAAAACCTTTTCCCAACCCTTTACTCTAAGCAGATGTCTGTGTTTGTGGTTGAGGTGTGTTTCTTGTAAACAGCAGAATGTTGGATCTTGTTTTTGCATCCAATCTCTTAGCCTGTGCCTTTTTTAGGTGAAAAAGTCCTACAAATGAGTCCATTGATATTAAGTGATATTAATGACCAGTGGTTGTTAACTCTGGTTATTCTTTATTTTTTTTTTTTGGTAGTAGAGTTGGTGTGTTTCCCTTCTTTGAGTTGTGCTGGTGAAGGGTCACTATATGTCTGAGTTATTGTGGGCATTGTTGGATTCCTTGGGTTGTGATTTTCCTTCTATTAGTTTCTGTAAGTCTGGATTTGTGGCTATGTATTGTTTAAATTTGTTTTTATCCTAGAATATTTTGTTTTCTCCATTGTTGATGAATGAAAGTTTTGCTTTGTATAGTACTCTGGGCTTGCATCCATGTTCTACTAGTTTCTGCAGCACATCTATTGAAGACCTTCTGGCTATCATGGTTTCCATAGAGAAGTCAGAGGTAAGTCTGATAAGTTTACCTTTATAAGTTACTTGACCTTTTTCCTTTGCAGCTCTTAATATTCTTTCTTTATTCTGTATGTTTTGTGTTTTGATTATTACATGGAGAGGGGATTTTTCTTTGATCCAGTCTATTTGGTATTCTGTATGCTTCTTGAACCTTCGTAGGAATATCGTTCTTTAGGTTGGGAAACTTTTCTTCTATAATTTTGCCGAATATATTTTCTGGGCCTTTGAGCTGTAATTCTTTTCCTTCTTCTACTCTATTATTCTTAGGTTTGTTCTTTTTATTGTGTCCCAGATTTCCTGGATGCTTGTGATGAGAATTTGTTGGATTTGCTGTTTTCTTTGATCAGTACATTTATTTTCTCTATGGTGTCTTCAGCATCTGAGATTCTTTCTTCTATCTCTTGTATTCTGTTGATTATGCTTGTCTCTGTAGTCTCTGTTCATTTACCTAGATTTTTCCATATCCAGCCGGCTTTCAGTTTGTGTTTTCTTCATTTCCTCCATTTCAGTTTTCAAGTCTTGAACTGTTTCTATTATGTGTTTTTTTTTTTTGGTTTTCTAGGGTATCTTTTATGAATTTATTCATTTCTTCAAACTTTTTGTTATTCTTCTCATCCATTTCTTTAAGGGAGTTTTTCACATCCTGTTTAAGGGACTCTGTTGCTTTAATGGTATCTATTTTTTCTACTTCTTCTGGATTAGGGTGTCTATAACCACCAGGGGCATTTATCTCTATGCCTCTACTTCCAGAGTACTGGGGTTAAAGGCTTATGCCAACAACACTTGTCTCACTTTCCTGATTATTAATGCTTTTGCTTGCTTGACAGATGAAAATAAAAATATTGAATGGCTGCATACACAGGACCAAATCAGGCAGTTTTATACTATTTTTTCTCAGCCAAGCAAAATTAATTCATGTAGTCTTAAAGATCTTAAGCATCACTATCGTTTAGTGAATAGTGTCAATAAATCTGTCCTTACAACCATTACTATGTGTCCCAATGATACAAACAGCATATGTACCCAAAATTGACCACATTATCCAAAGCTCTTTACTTTCAGGCTCATCAAATAATGTGTTTCATGTCTTTACAATTCTTCAATATTCATAAATATCCTTATTCAGGACTGCCTGGGACCATAAAACCATAGAAGATATTTTATTCCTTTCTATTTTAATTACACATATAAAAAAAGCTGCTGACTGGCATGCTCTAAGTCATGGTCCTGATCCATTTCTGCAAACAAAATTTCAACTCTTTAAGAATCAGCAAACACCATAGCTGTACAATATCCCCATTGTTATAAACTGGTTCTAACCCATTTCCACATGGGATTCTCCACACAGATAGACTAAATGACATTTAACTAATATATACTAATTTAATACCAGATTTTGTGAAACAAAAATATGTCCATGTCTGAAGTGGGAGGTCCTTCCGTATACATGTTGCTTTTATTGGTTAATGAATATAGAAACTGCTTTGTCCTGTTGATAGGTCTGAGTACAACTAGGCAGGGAAGCCAAGCTGAATGCTGGGAGAAAAGAGGTGGAGTACACAGACACCAAGGTGCCAGACACAAGATGCCAGTTGGAAAATGGCGAGTAGGCCAGAGCCTTGTGATAAAATATAAAATAATAGAAATGATTAATTCAATATATATGAGATTGCTAGAATTATGCTATAGTGATTAAACAAGCAGTGATTTAATTAAAACAGTTTCTGTGTGCTAATTTCAGGAGTCTGGGCACCCAGGAAAAATATAAGCAGGCTTGTCCAACAAATTGGTGCTCCAATGTGTGCTGGTTAAATTCATATAAAACCTGAGAAAGCTTGAAAAGGAAGTCTAGAAAAAAAACAGAATTTAACACAGTTTCTTGCTCTGTCTGTTAGTTGCTCCTTTAAGCGATGTCTTCCTTATTCAGTGGTAGTAACCAAACCAAACAAAAGAAAACAAAAAGCCTTGCAGTTTCAAAATGGCAGCACAAACTGCTCTGGCTTTTCCAGGATGTTGAGCATTTGAATGGTGTTTGTGGACCAGGGTACTTTTGTGCCCACTTGGGTCTGGAGGAATGTCACTGAGACCATACCCATGGATCAGCGCCCCCCACTTGGGCAGGCAGCAGGATTGAATCTGCTAAGCGTGCACAAGCAGGAAGCAGGATATATATCCACTGCCATATACAGACATACTTCCAAGTCATGCAATGCACTTCATGGCATATTTAGCTTTTATTCAGATAAAAAAGTGTTTATATGCTGCACAGTGCTTCCCAGAGTTGAGGTGGCTAAGATGGATCCCATCCAACCGTATCAGAAACAGTAAACCTGTTTCCTCCATGTTGGACTGTGCAGAGCCAACAAGCAGGGCCTTGTTGGCCTTAGCCACAACTGCTTAGCAAAATAAGAAAGAAAGAAAGAAAGAAAGAAAGAAAGAAAGAAAGAAAGAAAGAAAGA